>CABHPH010159501.1:6636-42101 GCA_902168325.1 Peromyscus nudipes | reverse complement strand
CTCATTGGCAGTGATTGGCAGTGATGTTCGTTCACTCAAGACCACACCTCCAAGTGGGGTGCCCACTCTTCTCCTATCACTGACCATTCTCTGGGTTCCAGGGGCCTCTTTCGCCTCTGACCTCTTCAGCCCTGGCAGCCAGCCTTTGCTGGGATGCTTCTGCACCCTATGGAATCTCTGTGTCTACCTACACGCTTGTAAATAACCCCCCCCCAAGAGGCCAATTGCTGACTCTTTAACAGGACTGGCTGTCTCACACTGGGGTTGTGATTTGTGACGGGATGACCCCCTCCTCCCTTTCCTAAGCCTTCACTTCAGTGAAGCAAGCACATCTCTTTTTAATAAATGTGACATAAACCACAAGAGCATAAGTTAACCCCGGGGTATACAACCTCATAAAACTAACAAAATAACTTAGGCATTTTGCTACAGTGGGAACTGAAGAAAGGTGTTTAGTTATTTAGATTATTTCATTATTTAAATGAGGCCATGGGAAAGGAATGTTAAGAAAAACAGGAACAAAAGTCAAGTCCATGGCCCATGATAACCTCAGATTGCTACACGTCCTGGCATGGGAACAACCCACAAGTAATAGGAATGTGTGCATTTGACAAGTCTACTTTTCACAGGACTTAAGACAAAGTCTTGGAAAGTAGAAACACACACACACACCCATGCACACACACACATACACACACATATTCATACATACACACACACATACATACCCATGCACATACACACACATATTCACACACATGCATACAGAGAGAGAGAGAGAGAGAGAGAGACATATAAACACATGCACAGTTGTTTTTAGTAATTAAGCCTTGCTTAAAGAAGATAGTTTTCTGTAATCGAATATTTTCTGCATTAAGATCTGAAATAATAGTCATTAATAAAACTGCTCAAGCAACTGTATAACTTAATTGTTACAGGATAACCCCGTCTTTGCTGCCCCTTAAACAATTTTAAATGTACTTTCCTGACAGCGAAGGAGAGTGAGAGGCTCCCAGAATGGAAAAGCACTTGCTTTTGTTACTATAAGGGACACTTCACATGCAATCTGCTCTCTTTAAAACTTAGTTGATTGACACTACTGTTGACTGTAAGAACAGTACAACACCACAGCCCTCTAGAACTTGCCTAACTAAGTAGTGTAGTTTCCCATATATTTCTTCCCTCTGTCTTTGGCAGCCTCTCTCTTGTTTGATACTCTGAATATGACAATTGTAGGCACCTCACATACTGTTATTGAATTACTTTGCTTTCTGTTCCTGTGATAAACACCATGACCAAAAGCAGCTTGAGGAGAGAAGACTTGATTTGGCTTACATGTTCAATCACACGCCATCATCAAGAGAAGTCAGGAACAGAGGTGGAAACTGTGGAGGAGTGCTGCTTATTGGCTTGCCCCTCATGGCTTGCTCAGCCTGCTTTCTTATAGAACTCAGGACCACCTGCCCAAGGGTGGCGCCTCACACATTGGGCTGGGCCCTCCCACATCAGTCATCAGTCAAGAATATGTCCCACATACATGTCCACAGGTCAATCTGCTGGGAGAAATTCCTCAATTGAGGTTCTCCCTTCCTGGGTGATGCTAGTTTGTATCTAGTTCACAAAAATCATAAATGGCTAGGATTTATCTCACTTAGCATAATGAGCCCAAGGATCATTTGTGCTGATGTATATTACAGTTTCTTGGGTTGTTTTTTCTTTTTGATGTTGTTGTTGTTGTTGTTGTTGTTTGGTTGGTTGTTGTTTTTGTTTTGTTTTTGTAGTATTTTCAACTAAAAGTAAGTATTTTTCTTACTATACACACATTTTCTTTATCCGTTTGGCTGTTGATAGACTTCCATATGTTTTCTGTAGCTGCACTACGGTGAATTGTGTGGCAGTGAACACGAGAATGTTAACATCTCTTCAGGATCCTGGTTTTAAATCTTCTCAATAAACTCCAGTAGTGGTGTTTCCTGGGTCCAACAGAAGCTCCACTTGTAAAACCTGGAGGCCTCCTACACTGTTTTCCACAGAGTCTGCCCACTATGCGTTCTCACCAGCAGTACGCAGG
Organism: Peromyscus nudipes; assembly: GCA_902168325.1. Lineage (NCBI taxonomy): Eukaryota > Metazoa > Chordata > Mammalia > Rodentia > Cricetidae > Peromyscus > Peromyscus nudipes. The sequence goes on along the minus strand of CABHPH010159501.1, from coordinate 40,030 downwards.
CATTCCAGTCTCTCCACATCCTCACCTATGGGTGTTGTCATTTGTCCATGTGAAAAAAAAGTCATCCTGACAAGTGTGTCTGTCTCTTTGTCTGTCTCTGTCTCTCTCTGTCTCTCTCTCTGTGTCTCTCTCTCTGTGTCTCTCTCTGTCTCTGTCTCTGTCTCTCTCTCTGAGGTTTTACCTTTCCATGGGACTATTGGTCATGGAGAACTGTCTACTCGTGTCTTTAGCCCATTTTTAAGCCAGGTTGCTTGCTATTGAGCTGCTAAGGTTTCCTGCTGTGGGATGTTCTGAATGGCAAATGTGTTGCTAATAAAACACTGATTGGCCAGTGGCTAGGCAGGTAGTATAGGCGGGACTAACAGAGAGAATAAAAAGAACAGGAAGGCGGAGGGAGTCTGCCTGCCAGCCACCGCCAGGACAAGCAGCATGTAAAGATGCCGGTAAGCCACGAGCCATGTGGCAAGGTATAGATTTATAGAAATGGATTAATTTAAGATATAAGAACAGTTAGCAAGAAGCCTGCCACGGCCATACAGTTTGTAAGCAATATAAGTCTCTGTGTTTACTTGGCTGGGTCTGAGCGGCTGTGGGACTGGCAGGTGAAAGAGATTTATCCTGACCGTGGGCCAGGCAGGAAAACTCTAGCAACAGTTTCCTATGTATTTTAGATAGTAAACCCTTTTGGGGAATATTGTTTCTCCTGGTCCATAAGTTGCCTGTTATTTGCATTGATGTTCACAGGCGTTTTACTTGGTGGAATTCCACTAACTTTCAGTGTCTTGCCTTTGCTGTCATGTCCGTGAAATCACTGCCAAGATCAATGTCAAGAAGTCTCTCCTCTATATTTTCTTCTTGGAGTTCTGCAGTCCTCACATTTACGTCTTTAATCCAACTTCAGTTGTCTTTTTTGTTGGTGTCGACAAGGGTTCAGTACTCTCTTTTCTGTGTGGTTATCCCATTTTCCTGACACAGTTTATTAAAAAGACGATCCCTCTCCATTGCATATTCTTGGCATTCCAACTGTAGACCAATTGATCGCACACATATGGGTTTATTTCTGGGCTTTCTATTCTGTCCCATCGGTCCGTATGTCTGTCTTCATGTTCATGCACATTGTTCTACTACTTTAACTTTATAATATTATTTTTGAAATCTGGAAATATGAGGTCTCCATGATTTCCTTTTTTCTTAATATCTAAATAGTTATTTGTAGTCTTTTGTGATATCTTATGAATTGTAGAATTGTTTTTCCTTGCTAGCATAGGATATGAACTTCTGTATAGAACCCTAATTATTCATTTTTTAAAAATATGCAAAGACTAAAAATGAACAGGGAAACGCTTCAGGATACAAAATTGACCTCAAGAACTGGTGTGGGCTGGGCAGATGGCTGTACAGTTAGAGAGCACTTGCCCCTTTCTCCTGCCCAGCTGCACAGAAGTAGAGGCCCAAGTACAGTCAAGAATTGGCTTCCGCTGGGTGGTGGTGCCACACGCCTTTAATCCCAGCATTCGGGAGGCAGAGGCAGGCGGATCTCTGTGAGTTCAAGGCCAGCCTGGTCTACAGAGTGAGATCCAGGTCAGGCACTAAAACTGCACAAAGAAACCCTGTCTCGGAAGAAAAAAAAGGGTGGGGGGGGGTAGTTGGCTTCACCTGCCATCCACTGCTGTGGCCCAGGAAACCACTTGCTGCTGAAGTTGTGACTGACATTAACACTACTTTACAAGAGGTACTGAGGGCCACCCTCATCCACGATCATCTAGCACGGGGTCTTCTCAAAGTTGCCAAAGCCTTAGACAAGCGCCAAGCCCATCTTTGTATGTGATGAGCCCAGGTATGTCAAGTTGGTGGAGACACTTTGTGCTGAGCACCAGATCAACCTAATTAAAGTTGAGGACAAGAGACCAAGAGAATGGATAGGCCTCTACAAAACTGAATGAAGGGAAAACCATGTAAAGAATTTGTTTGCACTTTTGTAGTGGTCAAGGGTGACAGCAAAGAATCTCAGGCTAAGGATGTCATCAAAGAATACTCCAAATGCAAGAAATGAAAATTTTGATTCATTTAAAAAACTAAAAACAAACAAACAAAAAAAAAAACCCAAAAAACCAGCACTGGCTGTTCTTCCAGAGGAGCTGGGTTTGGTTCCCAGCACCCACATAGTGTCTCACACCCATCTTTAACTCCAGTTTCAGGGATCCAAAGCCCTCTTTCTGACCTTTGTAGGAACCAGAGCATACATGTGGTACACAGACATACATGCAGACAAACATACACACCCATAAAATAAAAATAAATCTCTTTTTATGAGTCAGTTGCATTTTAAACTCTAAAAGTAAACTATCCACAAAGAAAATTTGGAAAACATTCCCATATGGAGTAATACCCCAAAACAGAAAGAAAATATGAATAAGAATACTATGATAATATATTGTGTCCCCCAGTATACTGTGTCCCTCAATAAAATTTATCTGAGGATCAGAGGAAAAAGCCAGCCACTATAAGTAAACATAGAAGTCAGGCAATGGCAGCACACACCTTTAATCCTATCACTTGGGAGGCAGGGATCTGTCTGGATCTCTGTGAGTTCAAGACCACACTGGGGAAGAGAGCCAAGCATGGTGACACACGCCTTTAATCCCAGCACTAACCATAGAGGTCTGGAGGTCTATACAGACAGACAGGAAGTGACAGAGCTGGGCAGGAAGAGGAAGTGATATAGCTGGGCTGAGAGAGCAAATGAGTGAGCAGAACAGAAAGGCATATAGGTGTGGGTATACAGGAAGTAAGTCTCTCTCTTTGGAGACTGAGGTGTTGGTGAGGTGAGGTTAGCTTGTGGCTTTTCCTATTCCTCTGATCTTTCAGATTTCACCCATACCTCATCTCTTCGGTCATCTGCCCTGCCACAGTCCCTGCCACAGCCTCTGCCCACATCTGACCATCACACTGGACAGGCTACCCAGGTCCCCTGTCCAGGGCTCATTATGTTGGGCCATTCCCTTGACGGTCAACTGTTGTGGAATACTAGTTTAAGATGTGTTACATTTGTTTATGCTGTGGGATGTTTGCTTAATGATGCAAAGACGTGTTGCATTCTTTCATGTTGTACTTGTTTAACTCTGTGAAGCTGTGTTACTGTGCCTGTCTAAAACACCTGATCAGTCTAATAAAGAGCTGCACAGCCAATAGCTAGGCAGGACAGGGATAGGAAGGGCTGGCAGACAGAGAGAATAAATAGAAGGAGAAGAAGAGAAGATCAGAGAAAAGTAGAGAGGACACCAGGGGGCCAACCACCCAGCTACACAGCAAGCCATAGAGTAAGAAGTAAAGAAAGGTATACAGAACAGAGAAAGATAAAAGCCTAGAGGCAAAAGATAGATGGGATAATTTAAGAAAAACTGGCTAGAAACAAGCCAAGCTAAGGTCAGGTATTCATAAGAAAGAATAAGTCTCCATGTGATTATTTGGGAGGGGGGTGGGGCCCCCAAAAAGAAAAGAGTTTTAAAAAAAAAAAAAAGAAAGAAAAAAGAAAAACACAACAAATAGTCAACTGTGAAGCCATGCCAGTTACCTGTACCTCTAGAGTTTCTAACGTCTTCTATCATTAGTGGGCTTGGATAAAAGGCTACATTACTGGGCACAGCCACTGGCATTGAGAAGCCATTATAGCAACTAAGCAGCATGTATAAGTATACAGATGTTAAGTTCCCTTGAGAAAACTCACCAGTGGGAGGTCAGGCATGGGAAACATCCAGAGAATACAACCCTTCCCCTCCAATGTCAATTCCATCGACCACTCTGTAACGTCTCACAGAAGTCCCACTAGGTAGGACACAGTTGAGTCTCTATAAGGTTTGTTTTGAAGTGATAGCCAACAAAACTGTGTATTACCTTATGTATTAATGTGTCAGGGCTACCATGATGCAGTCCCACAGACTGGGTAGCTTAACTGAAGAAATTGATTTGTTAACGATTCTAAAGCTAGAAGTGAATCCAGGTACCTGTGGGGTTCCAGTGTTCCGGGGTCTCCTGTCTCCACTTGTTAGTGCCCCCATTTGTCTTCACACGGCCTTTATTCCGTGCACACACACAGCTGTGCTCCAATGCACTCTTCTTACAAGAGCAATCATTTCATTGGATTGAGCCAACAAAGATGACTTAATTTTTACTTAAGTACCCCTTTAAAGACCCGATTTCCAAGCACACATTCATTCAGAGTGAATGAATTGGGTAAGACATCTGTGTTCAACTCAGCTCATAACATACTGTTTCACTCTGTCTGTTCTTTTGTTTCTCTTCATTTCTCACCCAAGGTGCCCTGGGGTTGAATCTTCAAAATAGAGCATCGGTGGCTTTGTCCCTGATGCTGGTTCAACTTTCAGAGGTTGGTGTGTGTGATGCAATTGTTTGTTATGTTCCTGTGGACCCCTCCCTTTGCTGCATGCTCAGCAAACATAACCTTCCTACTAAGGGTAAGCCTTTCATTAATATGCCATATATAAATAATCTATTTGTCAGTTTTGAATGTTTAAAGGATGTTGTAGTATATCACCTTCTGATGCTTACTTTTCCTGTGAACACAATTCATCCCTTTGGTGTATAACGGCAATCCTTTCCCTCTGGTGTAGAATATTTCATTAAGGATATACCACCATGTAAACCTTCCTTTGTTGGTGGACACTGGTTTATGCTGTACAAACTAAGGTGAATGGCCAAAGAGCACAGAGCTCCTGGAGACCATGTGTTGTGGACACTGCATGCTAAGACGGACCACAGAAGAAATGAACCTTTCAGACAGCCTGAGTAGAAGAAGCAGCAGAAACAATGAAGGTCCCTGGTGTCAGCTTCATCAAAAGCACTAAATGGAAATCTGATGGAAGCCTGACCTCAGAATCCAAGAGTTATCTAAACCCCAAAGAGACTTTAAGCAGGGTAAATTAGGAGCTCCTGCCTCTCTCCTGGTGTGATTAGAGAGTACATTCTCAGCTGGATGCAGAGCAGACTTTGATATGTCAGCATCCATGGTGGGGAAGCCTCAGCCTTTCTCACCCCTGGCAGCAGCAAAATGGGGTCTAAGCTTTATGCATGATTGGACTGGATTGTCCTAGGAAACTGGGCCATTACCAGCACCCAAAAGGCATTGCAAGAGCACCATTTTCTTTTTAGGAGACCAGTTTGCAGATCATCTGGGGATAGAGAGGAGTGAATGGTTAAGTGCACTGGCTGCTCTTACAGAGGACCTGGCTTCAATTCTCAGCAACTACATGGCAACTCAAAACCATCTGTCATTCCAGTTCCAAGAGGTTCTATGCCCTCTTATGGCCTCCACAGGTACTGCACACACAGTGCACAGACTTAAATGTGGGTAAACACTCATACACATAAAAATAAGTAAACAAATAAATCATTTCTTCATAGATTAGCATTTCTATCTTAGATAGTTTGCATTGTATTTTCCAACACATATACTCTTAGGAATGCAGTGGCTGGACCATCTGGTATAAGGTTATTGAATGATAATTTAACTGCATATCTGCATACCAGGTCTCAATGCTCTCCCAGTACATCCCCAAAGGGATTCCAAGTGACTGTGGTAAATCAGTTGGGTAGTTAACGGTAACCAGCATCTCCCTGTGGTCTCTCTCCAGGCCATTTTATTAAATGCTTTTCTGGATGCTTTTATGTTGATTTGTTATCCTCTTGTTTGGTTATTTGGAAGAATTTCTTCTATATTCCTGATGCTAACCCTTAAAATTTCTATTTTTCCTCTAATTTGTAGCTTTCATCTTTTTTGTTTTGTTTTGTTTTTTCAAGACAGGGTTTCTCTGTATAGCCCTGACTGTCTGAGAACTCGCTCTGTAGCCCAGGCTGGCCTCAAACTCACAGAGATCCACCTGCCTCTGCCTCCCAAGTCCTGGGATTAAAGGCGTGCACCACCACTGTCTGGCTTCATCTCATTTTCTTTAGGTAGCCTTCAAAGCAAAGAGGTTCCTCACTTTAGGGTAGTTGAATGAAGCAATCCATTTTATCATAATACATACACATCCATATGCATGAATGTATGTAAAAATCCTTCCCTATACCAGGGTAATAAAGAATATATCAACTTTGAAATGGTATGTGAATCCAAGAATAAACAGTAACAGGAATTTAAGATCAGTTAGATTGAGCTAAACAGTGGTGGCACACACCTTTAATCCCAGCACTTGGGAGGTAGAGGCAGGGAGACCTCTGAGTTTGAGGCCAGCCTGGTCTACAGAGGGAGTCCCAGAATAGCCAGAGATACACAGAGAAACCCTGTCTCAATGCGCCCCCCCCAAAAAAAAAAGATTAGTTAGATTGGAATGATAGTGAAAATATCGCCTTGGGAAATACGGCAAAAGTTAACAATTCAAGGAAAATGTAGAGTCTTGACTATTATTTTTAAAAATACGTATTATGAAGTAAGTATTCAAGTAGAGAAATATGGAAGACACTGTTGATCTTACCAATATCCCTTTCTTGTCCTTCTGTGCAGATCCACTAGTGACACTCATTGCTGAGCCAGGGGGATTGCGTGACCTTTCCCACAGCCCATCCCCAAGCCAACCTTGGAGATGGCAAGATAACCTCATAGCTCCAAATCAGGGAAACCATAAGACAGAAGCATCCCAAGCACCCCACCCCCCTTGTTAGAGAAAGGCCACTCTGGAGTGTCACCCAACTTGAAACACCCATGTGGACTCTGAATGAGGAAAATATAAACTTTTGACCTGGGGGGGGGGGGAACCAACATTTTGAAACCATTTGTCACAGCGTGAGCCAAACACGAGTCAAAAAGGAGGAAGAAGAAAAGAAGGTGACTCTTGTCACCAAAGGAAGTAGAAGAAAGGAGAAAATAAAGAGTAGAAATTAGTGAAACATAAAACAAGAGAAAAGTCCAACCAAAGGGGCTCTTCCCCAGCCCTTAGGAAAGCTATCAGTCATCGCCAATTCTGTTCCAAGTCCTCTTGCCAAGTATATTTACATCTCCCTACGTGGTTCCAAACATATCAAGAGCTTGCAAATAACAAGCTCAATGAGATGTATTGTTTGTTTATCCTTACAATTGCCCAGGAAATTTCCCCCATCCTAGAAACACCCCCCAATGGATGGCATGGATGCCACCTAGAAGCCTCAAACTGGAGAAACCATAAGATTTCTTTAGCTGCCTCATGACCCCACCAGAGCAGAAGCCAAGAACCACAGGTGCAAAGTCCAGAGGAAGGCAGACTCCCAGGGTGAGAACGTTCTCCACGCAGGAAAAGAGCAACACAGCGTTCTAATTAGCACGCACGATTTTCCACTGCCCAGAATAGAATTCAGTCTCAGTCCCCATGAAATGAGGGAGGCGTCATCTCCATTCTCAGCTAATTCTACAAGAGTGCTTTTGAAAACAACGCTACAAAGAATGGACTGGGGAAAGACAACTAAGTGGAGCCTGGGCAATAATCAACATCTTTAAACACGATTTGCAAGCGAGTATATTTAATTGTCTTCCTTTTCATTTTCTTTTTCTTCGTTGGATTGCATCATAGCTTAGCCTCTTCTGGTATGCATCACCCTTTAGAGTGTAAGGTTCACGGGTACAGAATTTCTGATTATTTACTTCTAACCAGGAAGTCGATTAGCCCTATTCAGAGTCCAATGTAGCGAGGAGCAGAGGCCATTCTGTTAAAACTAAACTTTCAGTCTTAGACAACTTCAGCGGTGTAGTTTGTTGTTCCCAGGAACAAGCCTTGGGTTTTTTTGAATTGTGTGTGTGTGTTGCACATGTGTGCACAAGCACGCGTGTGTAGGAATGTGACATATGGAAGTCAGAGGGTAACTTTTTGGAGTTGGTGTTCCACCTTTTCTTTCTTTCTTCTTCTTCTTCTTTTTTTTTTTTTGTTTATTTTGGTTTTGGTTTTTCGAGACAGGGTTTCTCTGTGTAGCTTTGGTGCCTGTCCTGGATCTCGCTCTGTAGCCCAGGCTGGCCTCGAACTCACAGAGATGCACCTGGCTCTGCCTCCCGAGTGCTGGGATTAAAGGCGTGCGCCACCACCGCCCGGCTCCTTCCACCTTTATTGTCAGGTTTGTGTAGCAAGTGCTTTCACCCACTGAGCTACCTCACCAGCCCTAAGGCTTAGTGTTTGTGTGTATACTTGTATCTCTTGGGTCCAAATTACCCTACATCAAGATTCAGATTAAGGGTGAATCTGCAAGTGTTAGGCCAAGGATTTAAGGAGAACACATCAGCTAAATTTAACTAGTTCCTCGTTAGAACTAATACACACAGCAAATCTCACACCCGGGCATTTGCATTTATGTTGTCAATTCAAACCACGGAATGCTCCCTCAGGGCCGCATCCTCTGCATTCCTTCAATAAGGGAATTCTGAAAATGGCAAGTCACACTTTGAAGTAAAGTGCAGTACTTGAAAGACCATTAGCCTAAATCTTCTTCCACTCACTTCAGTGCCTGAGGAGTAAAAGGGAAAGTTAAGCCTTGGAAGGTCTTGGCTTTAGTTCCTTCTTAAAAGTCCTTCTAATTTCTGATCTAAATGTATTGTTGCCTGGGAGACCAGCCTCCAGATAGCCCAGGGCTCGAAATGAATCCATGGTGTTGGCATATAACTAAGACTTTTCTATCTGAGGGAGGTTAGGGAAATAGACACTTGCATACTCTCTTAATGGTTTCCTTCAAACCTTTTCTTTATTCTTCCTTTGCATTCTCTATCCCTTCTCTCATTCCAGATATTTTCCTTCTAACTCATTTTAACTCTCTAACTCTATCTCTATTATTTCCCTTACAGCTTATATACCCCCAGCACAATCTTTCAGGCAATATGAAAATTACAATGTGGTTACATTCTGTTTTTCAAGTGAATGATTACAATGAACACAAAACAAACAGTAAAAACAAGCATGTTTCCAAATCCCTTACATGATTAAACATTTTATGTATTACAGGTGAAAGCCAAATTATCCTAAGACCCCACATGCCTTCATACCAAAGCAACTTGTTATATATAGATTAACCATGCAGGCAAGCAAGGTATTCTTCTTGGTCTGGTCTTTTACTGGCAGGCTGCATTTTGCAGCTACAAAGAAAGGGCCAATTACTTTATTACTTATCTTGAAAGGTAATCTTATAAGGAATCACAAACCTAAATTTTTATATATGAAAAAGAATCAATCAGCTCTACTTTAAATCTTTAGGGTACATACTCACTCATCAATAGTTCTTTTTATATCAGGAGATTAAGGGCAGAAGTGGGTATAAGGCATTATTCATCACCTTTGGTTATCAACCAATCCTAGCAAGAAAAATGTGTCAGCTAGTAATAATTGGACTGCTTTGTTCTTGTCCCCTTACCTTAATGAGTTCCTCACTCAACTATATGCCTTTCTAAAACTTTAGATTATCTTCTTGGGTTTTTAACCTCAAAGCTATTTGACAAAAACATCTTAGTCTAACTTTAAGTTATTTTCAAAGCTTTGTTTCAGCTATAATGCACTCTGTAACCTGTGAACACATCTCCCAACATTAAGATTAAAAGAATTTAAGCCAGCTGGGCTACTGGGACTCAATTGTTTTTCTTAATCATTAACCTAAGTAAGCCACACTCTATACAGCTCCTCAATAGAAACTCATGGGTTCTAGCTGTATGACACTTCCTTGTTTTACTTTTATTCACCAAAACTCTGCATAAACTATCATTATTATTATCAATTAGACAGTAAGCTTAGGGAATCATCTTCATGACAATCCACAGATAATGCCCAGTAGAACAGGCTGTTTCCATGAGATAAACACACTATATTACAGGCAGTGGGGATCTCCCCACACCCATTCACACCATGCTAGATACCAGAGGAAGATGGCAGGGGCAAACAGCAGAAGCAAAAGACACTCTGTGGTCTGTGGTCTCAGGGCCTTGCCCATCTAAGGCTGACCCATCAGAGAGTTTCCCCCTGGGGGACTGACACCTTGAACTTCAATTGCCACCTGCTGCTCCTCTGACATGGCCACGGGCATAAATACCAGTTGACTCTTGCTGCTTTTTGAGATGTCCATAAGTACAGAGCACATAGAAGCAAGCTGTGCCATAATGTCACCCTTGCCTTCCCTGGTTAGTAGAGATTAACAGTGGCGAATCCGGATACTAATAAGATCAGACCTGGGGACTCCTCACCAGGGGTCCAGTGGAGGTAAAGAGTCCATGGAAATGATCAGCATAAAGTGCACCTGGAATACAGAACAAAGAGCAGGCTTGAGTTTTGCTGGGGAGAAAAAAAAATAAAATAAAATAAAAAATTATTTCTGTCTTGGGGCATTTGTAATTCATCAGGCTGCATTGTTTAAACTGTGGGTTGTACCCGTGAAATATGGTCAAATACACACCAAGTCATCTGGTTCTGCCTAACAGGTGAAGGGCACAAATGAAGCCTTCTAGCAAGGAAGGGACAGAAAAAGTTACCATATAAAAAGTACGGCCACAGCCCTGCCCCAATCCAGTGGCACAGGTAGTTAAACTGATTTATAGGCAGTCACCATTTACAAAAGCCCTTCCAGAGTCAACAGAGGGGCCTCAGTATCCGCAATAGCTGAGCGTTGAGCGTCCTATCAGCGTGGTTGAAACTGTGCATGCCCAGATTCTTGACTGGCACACAGTGCAAACCAAACAAAAGAGCGCAGACCAACAGCCACTCTTCACTTCCTTTATCGGCCTCATGGTTTCTTTTCCCTTTTGCCTTTCCACATTATTCCTTTTTGAACAAAACATAAAAATGAGTTTGGGGTACCACTGTAAGACAGAGAGGAGTAGCGAAGTGGTAACAGCCTCCAGGACTGGGAACCAGGCTCAGATTTCTTTGGTTTTCATCTATAACTGATGAAAGAATTTGGCGGGCGGGGGAGATAAACTGAGGATAAGCCAAGTCCATGGTTCGAACAGAACTCCAGTGTTCAGAGTGTGTCCAATCACGGACTGTCATCCTTTCTTGGGTTCTCTGACTCAGCCAAGCATCTGAGTGACAAAGATATGTACCAGGGAAAACCACACAGCCAAGCCACAGACTCCACGGCAGTGGACAAGGGTATTATTTTGTGGGTTAGAGACAAAACGGTGAGTAATTCCCTGTTGGCTGGCCCTGAATGCTTCATTTACTAGAGGCTGAGATGAAAAAAGCACTGCTGTTACCGCAAGACAAGAGTCAGCATCTAGATGCTCCTGACAAAGGACCTTACACACTGTCACGTGACCAAAGGCAGCTCAGGCAGTAGACTCTAGAATCACTTCCACATTGTAGTTGTTTATCTCTGCAGAACAGAGATAAACAACCGGCTTCAAGACCAAGGTCTGTGAGTGGCATGAGATGGACTGTCTGACTTCAAGAGCCAATTCCTCAACTATTTCTGGTTCCCTGATGTCAATTTCCAAAAGTCAAAGCTTTCTACATCCATGCTAATTTCCCAAGGCCCTCCTCTCTTATCCTGGCACAACCTCACTTGGGAAAAATGGAATGCAGTTCTTAAACAGAGCCTGACATTCACGAAATGAAAAGAACAATTTCTCACTTCACAGACAATATTGCTTTATATTAAACTTAATTTTAAAGCTTTGATGCTTCTTAAATCATCAAAATGTTCCAACCAAGATATGTCAAAATGGAGAAGAAATAGCAAAGTTAAATTATAAACCCATTTAACACATCTACTCGATAGAATGACATTCCTCCTCTCCTTTTAAGTATTTTTCTCCTGATATTTTTTTCTCCTTTATAGCAATCCTTCACAAGAACATCTGTACTTATCTGGGGGGGGAAGGGTAGGGAGAGGGAAAGAGAGAGCTTGGGAGGGAGGAGAGAGGGGTGAGGTTCTCACCACCCCAAGATGTCAGGGCTTACTGTCTTTCCTTGCTTTGTAAAATCTCTTAATGTCTCTTTTCCAATCTTCTCCTGTGACTTCAGTTCCACAACTTTTCAAAGAAACATGACACTCAGGGAAGAGGATGCCCTCAAAACAAGCCTGAGGTGCTGCTTGGATGCTGCCTTCCCCAAAGCATAACAAGAATGTCGGATTAGCACCCACTTTCCATCTCACACATCACCTCTCATGTTCTCATCCATGAGATCAGTCATCCGCCAGCAGCCAGATCCATTCAAGAGACGAGCTTCAGAAACAGAGCCATGACCTTTTAGAAAATACACAGGCATAACAGGGCACAGCCTGAATCCCAGACCTCAGGAGACCTACACCATGTGCATGCATCCTGACAGAGAGCCCCAAAGGTTTTCAAAGACTACATGGTATGTAGCCTCTTGCATATGTGGCATTATTTTGCTAGGTCCAAACAGAATTTAATCTCTGTTCTCCAAGTAGGTAGGCCATTGGTCATTATTTGAGAAAAAAATGTAGCAGAAAAGTTTTTCCTCTATAGGGATGGAGAAATATAGAGCAATAGAAATCAGGATAGATTACATTGCCTAAAATTGGAGAAAAACAAGGCCCTTTGGCAAACTTCTATGTGACTTAAATCATTTTTTCCTTTACTTCCATTAAGTTTCACACTAAGCATTCTTTTGTGACATCAGCCCACTTCTAAAAATACTTCTAAACCCAAATAAATCGAACCCCTGTAAAATAGAAATGAAACCTTTCCAGATAGTATAATTTCTAAGAAAGAAGATGGACAAACTCCATAACCTAAAATACAAGTTATAGAATCCAATTTCTAAGCCTCTATAGGTCACCAAACCTCTGCTGGATTCTTCTAGCCCTGGTTCATCACAGAAGGCCTTACATGTCCTTGAAGGTACATTGGAAAGGTGAGGTTTAGGGTACTCTTCAAGCCAATCTTCCATAAAAAGATGTTAAAACGTTCCTCTTCTAGCTGCTAAGTATGAAATACATGGTAGAATGTCCCCACGTCCCCTCCCAAACTTCCTGCACTGAAGCATTAAGCCACATTAGGAACATGCCAGGAGGTGAGGCTTTGAGGAGGTAAGCCCTTAAAAGTACCCTTGTATGAAGGTTGGTGTATGCTCTTTTCTCTCTTCTCCTCCCTCCCTCCTCTTGCTCTCTCTCCTCACTCCTTTCTTCTGTCTCCTTTCCTCTCCCCTGCCCCCTCCCTCCTTCCTTCTCCTCCCTCCTTTCTTCTTGCTCTCTCTCCTCTCACCCCCTTCCCACCCATCCACCCATCCCCAAGACAGCTGTGTGCAAACCAGAACTGAATCAGTCAGCACCTTGACCTTGATGTCCAATTCTATACTTGGTTATGGCAAAGCCCAGCCTGACTAAGACATGGAGTAACCTCCAAAGTGAATACCCAAACCACTGGCCAAGCCAGAGAGTGGCTGTACCAGAAGTATATGAATCTCATTTAAGATGGCCACTCACATACAATCTCCAAGGAAATGGCTTGGGTTCACCTCACCCCGAAGGAAAGAGGCCATTTGTTTTTTTAACAGGCTAGGAGAGAATATGAACCAGTTTTCCGTGCTATTTAAACACATGCACAGCAGGTGAGAACATCTGAGCAAGGCCCCATCTCTTCCTAATGCACCCTGGGACATCTAAGCAAGGGCCCCATCTCTTCCTAATGCATCCTGGGCTGGTAAAAGGCCACAAGAGGTTCCTCCGTTGCTGGCAATATTAGAACTTTAAATGAAGATATGTACTTCCTCAAGACTCTTGGGTGTGTCTGTGTAAGTTGTGTTTACGTAAAATAGATCACAAGGGTTTTGGAAGATGTTGGAAATGAAAATTGGAGGTGTCTGAATGCATTGTTTTAGGGGGTGAAATAAAAACAAAACAAAAGGTCCACACAATAGGTGATAGAACTTCAGTTTGGATTGAGAAAGAAGTGAACAGAAAACAGCAGACAGAAAGTGGGACAAATACATCGATTGAAACACAGGACTTCCTTCAAAGCATTTGCTCTGAAATGGGTGGTGCTGCCCCCTAGGGGCCACCTTCCTAAGCGGACATGTTAATGGCCAGTCTCCTTGTATTTACCAGGTGGGGTCATGAATGCTGCAAGAAGCCGCCAGCAGACCGGGTCCTTCACAATAAAGACTTAGCCCCACAGCACAACTTTTAGTTACCTTCTAAATACTCGCTTCATTGCAAATCCCGTTCACAACCATCTGAGTCCGTGACTTCAATTTTTTTATGCCAACACACGGAGGACTTTTAGCTCAGGCTTAAAGTGTTTTGGGTTTTTCCAGAATGCAATTATTCTGTAAACTGAAGTATGCTTGCGCAGCAGTGATGTCGAATGAGGATTCTGGAGCCACACCATCTTGATTTCTCCCCAGCTCTGCCATCACCAGCAGCAAATTCTTGGACAATGCCCTCAGATGAAAAAAAACGGAAGTGACCGTGGTACTCAACTCATGGATGTTATCTCAACAGTGCCAGGGACAGAGTGAGCTCTGTATGACGGTGTCGTAGACATGTTTTGTAGAACTTTATCTGGAATCCTCCACCTTTTGGGAAACTGGATAGCTGTCATCATCAAACAGCCAGTGCAGCAGGCCTGTGTTAGGCTTCGTTTATAGCTACCATGATCACGATGTTTTTCTTTTCTAAAAATGTTATGAGTGTCTTGCCTGTCTGTGCACCATGTACATGTAAGGAGGGCAGAAGAGGACATCAGATTCCCTGAGACTGTAGTTACAGACAGTTGTGAGTCACCATGTGGGTGCTAGGAACAGAACCCAGGTCCTCTGAAAGAGCAGCCAGTATTCTTATAACTGCTGAGCCATCTCTCCAGGCCCTATGACCATGTACTTTGCTTTACTATATGATTATAAATATATAGTCATGCTATATTGAAATATTTCATTGACATCTTATTTACATAAATGTTTACATTTCAGCTGTAACATCAAGTGTACTACCTGCCAAATGCTTTTATGTGTGCATCTTTTATCATCCGTGATTTTCATTTGGTGATGTTCTAAAACAAGACACCAAGAAAACCACCTCTAAATCAACATGAGCAGAGCTCACATGAACTGAGACCAGCAGCATGCACAGAGCCAGCGCAGGTCTGCACCAGGACCTCTGTGAATGGCTTCCAGGTTAGTGTTTTTATGGGATTCCTCAGTGTGCAAATGAGTGGGTCTCTGATTCGTGTCCCTTCTCTTGGGCTCTTTTCTGGCAGAAGCCATGCCCAACTTCACACCTCTGTCCTGCGGCTCAAAACCCTGCTGGAGCTAGACTCTGGCACAAAGTTTGTCTTGTCCAACTTTGATGTGATAGTTTTATCCTGTGAATGAATGAATGAATGAATGAATGAATGAATGAATGAATGAATGAAAACCTAGCCACTAACCGACACTTAGACCTGCCGGGAAAGGGAAAATCAGTTTTCTCTAATAGAATGACCTTAGGTATAACAACCACTCCAGGACAGGCCTCATGTTCAGAAGTAGCTGACTAACATATCGTGACCTCCACAAGTTGTGTGTGTCTGTGTGTCTGCGTTTTACTTGGTTACCATTTGGTGGAGCTTTTTGTTGGTTTTTGAGTGTGGTTTTAGTTTGTTTTCTTGGTTTGGGAGCTTTTGTTCCTGTATTGGGCTTTTATTTTTTGAGAAAGATCTTAAAGTTGGGTGGGGAGGGAGGAGAGGATCTGGAAGAACTTGGAGGAGAGGAGAATATGATCAATGTATTTAATTTAAAGATTGTTTTTGAAAAAATAAAATAGTTTAAAACGAAAAGCATTTCTTTCTTAAGAAAGGGGATGGTGTTGGGTTGGGGATGACCAGACTAAAGAGTTACCAGTTTAAGCTGCTATGCCATCCTTCACTGTCTGTGTTAAAAAATTGCCACAGTTGACAAAGGGTAACCGTTGAGCCAAGGAGTGCACATTCATTTTGAAGTTTTTTTTTTTTATTGCATGTATGCATGTGTGTACAGGTGCACACACACGCAAGCACATGGAGACCAGAGGCTGACATCAGGTGTCTCCCTTGATTGCCCTCTGTCTTACATATTGAGAAATGATCTCTCACTGAACCCAGAACTTGCAGACTCCGGCTAGTCTAGCTGGCCAGCCTGCTCCTAGAATCCTTCATCTTCACTGTCTCGGAGTGCTGGGATTACAGGCAGTCGCCACAGCTGCACGGATCCGAGTTGGGGCTGAGGATCCAAACTCTGAGGCTTCCCTTGTGCATCCAGCTCTTTATTCCCCGACACATCTCCCCAGCCCCATTTTGAGGAACTATTATTACCTGTTGTTTACGTATTTCAAAAGTAAAGGTTTATAAAATATTTTAGCAGCAATACAGTTCTCAAACAGAATTCAGGTAAAAAACCCCAGATAAAAACACAAAGGAAAAACAAATTGTGGAGACTGTAGAGGAAGCCAGACCTCTCCCTGGACTTCCACAGCACTTCCAGGAAGAGCCTGGGAGGTACCATCTGCTGCAATAATTTGAGTTGAACACCGCAGGGAGTTAAGTCTGAGTTCTGAGAACCCATTCTTAGAACAGTCATTCAATTCAGAAGAGATGTTTTCTGCACAGAAAAGAGGCCAGCCCACTAGCCATGTCCTCCAAAGCTGTGTACATCATTAAGCAGCTGGGACTATACTATGAAGAACCCCTCTTCTAGACCAGGGTTAAAGCAAGCACCGTGTCTGGGCACAGAGCCAACTCAGGCCAACAGGAAACTGGCAGGGACCCGACACCCACCTCCCATCCCCACCCCACCCCCAACCCCACCCCCTTGCTCTTCTCACACACAGCTCCTTCCTTGCCTCCGGAGGCCCTTTCCTATACTCTGCCCATATGCTGGGGGTTAAGTACCAAGGTGAATCACACACACTTACATCCCTGTTTGTGGCATCATCTGTGACCCCCACCCAACACACTAGCTTCTCAAAGCTCCCCCGAGACACTGATGGGAAAATGCTGGTATGAACCCAATCACACTAAGAGAAGTGGATGCTGGGTCTCTTAACCCCGCCAGAGGCATTTAAGATGGGGGAGGGGCTCACTATCGCCAGTGATTCACTCATGAGCTGCCTTTCAGGCAGGTCAGTGGACAATCCCAGTGGTGTGGAAGAGTATGTGGAGGCCGGGCCACAGCTCTAAGAATACCTTGGAAAATTCCTTTTCCGTGGTTGCGTTTACGTTTGCTTCTTTAGTTCCACTTACCACAAATTCATAAAATCCCGAAAAAAAAAATGCTTGGGAGGATTTATTTCGGTTTTTAATATTAGTGCCCATGCCGGCAATGGCCAGAGTGGCCACTTGTAAATCTGAAAACACTCTGAATGCTTTTTTTTCTTCGGTTTCACGTATGACGCAAAACAGCAATATTTCAATTACATGTGACTAAGAGTAAGAAAAATATACAACTCTATTTAAAACACTTAAATTAACAAGGTAGGGCTTTTCCATTCTAGCAAAATATGGTACATTCGGTTTAAACAAGAGTTAATATCCAGACACACGTTTTCAAAATACCTGATGCTAGCTGAAAATCAGTGACCATGAGGCTTTCCAAGACATTTCTAATTAGCAAAATGTGCACAACTGAGAAGGGCTGTAGGTTTCTTTTTCCAGAAGACAGACATCAAACAGGTCAATAATGTAAACTGACCAATTTCTCATCACTCTAAATCTTGTTGCTTCATTTTCCTGAAGGATACTTTGGCTCTCAGCAAACCTTATAGCTTCTTTCCCTCACAGAACAACACATAGAACAATGGCAACACCCCTCACAAAAAGCACACATTTTCTTGTGTTTATCACACCCCCCATCAAAGTGTGCTCAAGAGTCCGTACTGGCTCACCTAAACGGAGGTGGTTATAGAAAAGGGGGGCTAACCATGTGTAACAGCTGACCTACAGGTAAAGCCCTGCTCCAAACAGCCTCACACACTTACCACGCCACTCTGCCGTGGACGCGGCCACACTTATAAATATGGTCTATAGCTTTAAAAAAAAAAAATATCAAAACAGTTTTCTCCTTCGGCTTCTTCAGATACGGAAGTTGGACCACAAACCAACACATCAATGTGACAAAAGCCATCAACCTTAGTCCCCTGCTGCCCAAGAAAACAAAAGTGAACAATGTTGCCAATTCCTGACATTAAGTTGTCCGGCCAATGCACAATTTACAGAGCATGTCTCCATGTTCCCACAATGGGGAGGCAAAAATGAGCAGGCTGTACCATGTCCGTCCTTCCTTCTGCCTCCACAAACAGCACCTAAGATCCTCTGGATCAGATGCCCGCCGAGGACTTCAAAATTCCAGGAACGGCCGCATGCAACCTTAAAAAAACAAAACACCATGGAATGAAGTAAGGTCGCCTGGAGCACTGCAGATGGAGTCTGAAGCAGCTGTCCCCTGAGGAAGAAGGCACTTGCTTAGCAGGAGACAGGCAACAGGAGGCTGGTGGAGCAGCCTCAGTGAGTCAACAGCTTGAGGCGAGTCAGCCAGCTGACCAGCAGCGAAGGTTCCCCAGAAGATGCCTTGGCAGATGAGGAGGCTGATTTCTTCTTGGGCCCTTCCTCCTGGAAGGGAATGGTGGCGCTGCTGTGCAGATCCGAGTTGATATAGCACCGGCTCCCTCGAATGTAGTCCGCACCTCGCACCAGGTGCCGCTCAGTTGTGGGTCTGGAGAACCGGTACACAGGCGAGGCTCTTTCTTCAGTGATGGGTGTGATCCGCTCATTACTGAAGTAACGGCAGAGGGCCTCTTCCCCTGTTTTCAAACAAAGCCCACAAGCCTATGAGTACAAGAACCCCCAGATCTAACAGCACCCAATAAGTAAACACATACCCAGCTCTCTTCCCTGCAAGGCCCTGTGAACGGCTTGACCTGCCTCAGGAGTGTTTGCAAAAAGAACCACCGAGAGGTTCGCCATGAGCCTTACGGTTAAATCAAAAATGTCAAAACTACTCCACCTCCACACCACCAACTCATGTCCTGACTGTGCGCTCTTCAGTGACTGGCACTGTGTTGGGGGGCTGTGGAACCTTTGGGAGGTAGGGCCTGGCTGGTAGATGCACCTCACAGTGGATGGTCCTTTGGAGGCTACACCTATTCTTGGTTCCTGATGCTACTGGCATACTGATCCAAGTCCACCATCTCATACTCCCCCTGCCACAGCCAGAGTCTCTCTGCCATGCCTTCCCGGCTATGATGTGTTGTGGAACATCATGTTAACTAGGCAAAGATGTGTGCTATGTTTCTGCTGTGGAATATGACTTTAACCATGTGAAGGTGTTACATTTGTTTCTGCTGCCTTTGTTAATGATGTAAAGATGTGCTGCATTTGTTTATGTTGTAGAATATGACTTTAACCATGTGAAGGTGTGTTACATTTGTTTCTGCTGCCTTTGTTTAATTGTGTAAAGATGTGTTACATTTGTTTATGCTGTGGGATATTACCGTAACTCTGTAAAGGTGTGTTACATTTGTTTCTGCTGCCTTTAATTATGTAAAGATGTGTTACATTTGTTTATGCTGTGGGATATTACTGTAACTATGTAAAGATGTGTTACATTTGTTTCTGCTGCCTTTGTTTAGTTATGTAAAGATGTGCTGCATTTGTTTCATCTTGCCTGCCTAAGGCACCTGATTGGTCTGATAAAAAGCTGAACAGCCAATAGCTAGGCAGGAAAGAGACAGGTGGGACTGGTGGGCAGAGAGAATAAGTAAGAGAAGAAATCTAGGTTCAAGAGAGAAGGAGGAAGAGGAGAATGAGGGAGGAAGAGGGACATGCCCAGGCCAGAAGCCAGGCAGCTGCCAGCCAGACATGAGAGGCAGGAAAGGAAGAGGGGGAGGAGAATGCAAGTTGTCCTCTGATCTCAACATGCACTCTGGCACCTATGTACTTACACACACACACACACACACACACACACACACAGAGTTTTAAGAAAAACAAGCTAGCTTGCTTCCAGGCACCCTGCAGGAAAGGGGCTGCCTAGGATGTTTTCCTGGGATCAGCCACGTGGGTACCCACAGGCTTGTCCAATGAGAGCAAGATACTCTCCAGCTGCAGCAGAGTTCTTAGTGTGGTTCATATGGCACTGGTTTTTCAGGCACACAGCATGTATGAATTATGCAGTCATGAGGGTTTATACACAAATTTTTATTTTATTTTATTTTTTTAAGGAAAGCCTGTGAGGCTAGCCAGTGTATAATATAGTTGAATTCCCTGCAGGGAGCCCCTAAGATGTCAACATGTGAAGCTATGAACGTGGAACCTAAGTTGTAGTGGAGGCCCCTGAATGCTGAAGCCATCTGCCAAGGAAAGCTGCAGACATCAGATAGAGCCACTCAAAGATGTAGTCAGCATGGCTATGGAGCAAGGTGCCTGAGTCCACTGAACCAAGGATCATGGTTTCACGCTTTTGAAGTCTGGACACGGAGTTCATCTTGTGTTGGTCCTGGAATATTAACTCACAGTTAAGAGGGTTGTCCTTGAGTCCTAGAGTCCTTTGACCTCTGAACTCCTGAACAGTATTGGAACCACTCAAGACGATGGGTTGGCGTGGATTCCTTGTGTATTCTAAGACAGAAATGAGCCTCAGGAAGGCAGGGAAGGAGTGCTGTGGTGCGGCTGTGAAATGTTCCCCTGGGATCTTGTGTTCTTGGTACTGGTGCCCTCGCTTGAGAGACTGGGGAGGCTTTAGGAGGTGGGACCTGGCTGGTCGAAGGTCATTAGGGGTAAGCTTTTGAAGGCTACAGTTTAGCTGCTAGCTCCAGCAGCTTTCTGCTCCCAGGGGTCTATCACCACGTAAACAGCTTCCACCTTGTGCTCCCCCTGCCACAGACAGAGCCACTCTGCCACACCTCCCACACTGTGGGACGGAAACTGTGGCCCAAGGAAACATTTCTCTCTGAAGTTGTTTCTGTCGGGTTTGTCAGTCACATGATATGAAGTGGCTAATATATTCTGGCTGCTCTAGCACCCAAGAGGAAACACAATGGTCCAGCGGAACCAGAGCCAGAACTTTTTTACCTACATATAACTTCACTTAAAATAAAAACACCAAAGACAGACAAAGTGTGCATCTATCCCCACTTCCCGGCTGTTTGTGGGTGGGGCCTGCGGCACATAGGCGGGAAACTAAATACTACTGGTCTAAAACAAGAAAAATATATAGTGGTAAAATGACCCCTAATGGCATTCTGCTAGACTCATAGATCAGTGCCTTGCTCAGCCATCATCACCCCCAGAGAGGAGGGCTCCATCCCAGGAACACTATTTTATTTCTGAAGTGGCCATGTGTAGAGAGACATCATCACTTCTAAAGCAGTCATCGGGAAGTTCTCATAAGCCCCAATCCCTACACTACACCTCTCCATATGTGAAGGAGAGCAGGCTAGATCCACGCTCAGGGAATGGCGATGAAGATGTTAACGTTTTAAATCTAAACAAAGGCCAGCCCTGCCACCTGCTGACGACTGTACAGACTTCCGTCTGCACACCAGGAACATCTGAAACCCAGAGACTGGCATCTTGTCCCTTTGTGGTGTTAGTATAATCCAGGTGATCCAAGCACACAGGAGACAAGATTTCCCTAGGAGATGTTGGGAGTCGCCCACTTGGAAGGCTAGGCCTTCGGAGTTTATTCTTCCTTTCAGCCCACAGCCCACATTACACTGCCTCACGGCTCTTTGTTTCAACATTACAGAGGTGATGTTATAATTCCCATCCAATGTTGGTAATCAGTGCCTATCTAGCAAAAGTAGGTAAAAATTTTGTTTTGTTTTTGAGACAAGGCCTCACTATGTAGCCCTGGCCAGCCTGAAACTCACTATGTAGACCAGGCTGGCCTCAAACTCAGAGATCTGCCTGTCCTTGCCTCCCAAGTGCTGGGATTAATGGCACACACAACTGTGCCTAGCATATAAAAATATTTTTAGATGTTTCCTAAAGACTGGTGTAATAACTAGTAACCAATTACAGGATGAATTAAAAACAATTTTTCAGACAGTAATTATGCCATAATAATTTAAAGACGATTTGTATGTTCATCAAAAATCAAGCTTAAAAAAAATCATGCAATTAAGGATGTTTACGGAATGACTTGTTTAAAAAGTGGACCATTTGTGTCTAGAGACTTTTAAAAAGCCACAATGCTGACTAGATTCTAGGAAGATACAGTGTTTCCACTCTGGAAACAAGCCGTATTGTAGCAACCTTCAGCAGGCCTGATTTACTGATGACAAGCTGGGCCTCATTTCTCGAGGAATCAGGGATGGGGTGGCCTGGGTCTTTTGGTTTGCTTAGATGAGACATACCTTTCCTCCCGTGACCTCGAGGTCTAGCAAACGGGTCCACTATCCCCATCCAGTTCCCATCTGCCGGCATGGACAGAGGCCGGGGTTTGCCTTCGGAGACCAGAGGGTGAGGCAAGGTTAGAGACATTTATCAACTTGAAGACACTCCCTCCTTTCACTTATAACTGAGCTCCCAACCGTGCCCACTTAAATAGAAGCAGCGACAAATTCTAAAATCAAACTATTTTTAAAGCCCCACGTCGACATTGAAAGCACTTAGGGCAGAGAGGCATGCCAGCCACCGTTGAGCCTCTGGGTCTCCAATGCTCCAGTTAAAACTGTAACGTGAGCTCACCCAGCTGAGCTTTGATGCCAGGCTGAGCAATGACTCAACAAGGCTTTGCTTTGGCCAGATGAATAAAGGGCTCATACCTAGAATGTCACAGAGGTTTATGTTTTCCTCGGATCACCTTCCGAGGCTGCCAAGTTCATGCCAGAGCCCCAAATAAGGAAGGGGTGGGGAAGTAAAAAGGAACGGCGGGGCACCCTGGAGAACTTACCATAGGATGGCGTCTTCCCTCTCATTTTTGCGGGGAGGATGTTGGTTCCCACCGAGTAAGCCGGCAACTGATCGGAATCAGCGATGGTAAATCTGCATCTTTGGCTCTCCTGGTCCAGGAAGGAGTTAGGGGACTCGGAACCCTTACGCCCAGGCAACGGCTGTTTACTCTTACTGGGTCCTCCATAGGCAAAGCTCCCATTCTCGTCCCTGGAAGACAGTGTGTGGTGACCAGGAAGCTCACAGACCCAGCTCTCTTGACCAAGAACGAACCCAGGTACCATGGGCATGTGTGACTTTCAGCTCCTTCCCATTGGAGAGAAAGCACTACTTTACTCAACTCAAGTTGCCCCTTCAAGTACATACAGATCCCCCTGCTGAAGAACAAAAGCCATGAACCTGTTGAGTCCAGGCAAACACGGCCTCCTGTCCATGTATGTCTACATAGGACCAGTGCACCCTGAAAACACAGCTCCTGCCTTCCCCACATCCTGTTCTCTGGGTGAATGTTCTGTTCACAACAGGGGTCAGCAGCTCAAGTGTGAGCTTCTGCACCATTTTTCTCACGCCAAGAGTAGGGTCATTGCCTGGATCCAGCAAGACTCTTGGCATGTACTGAAGTTGTTAGACTTGAAAATTCTTCCAACACTTTAAAGAGTGCTTCTCAGAAACCAGAGGAGGGGGACTATTTCTGAACTCAGTAAAAAACTAAGTTGGATCAGCAACTCCATCTTAATCCTACTTAAATTTCAATATATAGCAGAACTCAGTTTATACTTGAGTCCAAGTTACCAGATGAACAGTTTTCTTTCTTTGCATTTGGCGAATTTTGTAAGGCACTCAGTAGAAGCCCACTGGACAAAATACAGATAAAGAGGGTCATGAAGCCTGAGTGGCATCCCGAGGTGAGCCTGCTACCCATGTCCCCTCACCTTCTCAGAATCTTCTACGGTCTGAACCCACCCTATAACCTCCTCACGCACAAGCTCTCATGATTCCTAACTTGTTTCTCTGTATCCACATGTCTCACACCCCAGAGAAGGCGATCACTGGTGGCCTGTGTGTGTATGCACAACCATGTGTCTTCCACAAAAGGATTTGAACATCCTAGCTCCCTTCCCATGTACACAGCCCCCTTCTTGCCAGAACTCCTGTGACACTCTCACTGAAGCCCAGAGAACACTCAGGGTCGGGGGCTGGAGAATCTGTCTCCCTACAGTTCCTGACACAGTGACCCACTCGGTGGCCTGTGAGGTTCTGGGGTCCCCATGCGCAGAGACAACACCCTCTGCAGCTTTAACCCACTCCAAGTCTACGACACAGGACCCTGTAATTGGGGAAGAGGCCCGCCAGCTACCAGACGTCTCTGATCACCACACTTGAGGTAAATCACTACATGCTGCCATTCCTTCTGGGTAAGTCAAGGGAGACCACAGACTTCGCTCAGTCCCCATGCAAGAGACACAAAAGTAGCAAAAACCCTGATAAACAAAGACAAATGATCCAGGTGGTGGTGGTGGTGGTGGTGGTGGTTCATGCCTTTAATCCCAGCACTCAGGAGGCAGAAGCAGGTGGATCTCTGTGAGTTTGAGGCCAGCCTGGTCTACAGAGTGAGTTCCAGGACAACTAGGGATACACAGAGAAACCCTGTCAAAAAAAAAAAAAAAAAAAAAAGACAAACGATCCGGGCACACCCACTGCACAGATGCTGCTCCGGCTCTGCCTGGTGATGTACAAGATGTCGATCCCAGTGTGTGTGTGTGACCAGGTGGGTGAGACACTGGTGGTATCAGAGGTAAAACCAAGTCTGCTTGGTGCCAAGGGGTAACCGGTCCCTCACTCAGTGTCTTCTGAATAAAAGCGACATCCTCTAGTGTCATTGGCATGTGTCAGTATGTGAGCCTCCATGAGGAAGCCTGGAGCACACCCCTCGACCACCACTGTCCCTCCTGTGACCACTGTGCTGCACCGCATCACAGTTAGGACACCAAGCAAGAATTGATAACATTGGGGGCTGGAGAGATGGCTCAGAGGTTAAGAGCACTGCTTGCCCTTCCAAAGGTCCTGAGTTCAATTCCCAGCAACCACATGGTGGCTCACAACCATCTATAATGAGAGCTGGTGCCCTCTTCTGGCCTGCAGGGATACGTGCAGACAGAACACTGTATACATAATAAATAAATAAATAAATCTTAAAAAAAATTGATAACACAAGTACACACTCATTTTGCTCACAGACAGTTCAACACATATCACCTCACCATTTTTCAGAGTACCGTGGTGTGTGTGTGTGTGTTTGTATATGTGTGTCTGTGTATGTATATGTTTGTGTGTGTTTGTGTAGGTGTGTGTATATAAGTGTTTGTGAGTTTGTGTGTGTGTTTTGTGTGTATATGTACTGTGTACATGTGTATACATGTCTGTATGTATTATGTGTGTATGTCTGTATATGTATGCACAAGTGTAAGTGTATGTGTATTTATGTGTGTGCTTGTGTGTATGTCTGTATACATGTGTGAATATTACATACATATGTGTGTGTGTGCACCTGTGTGTATGTGTGTGTCGTGTAGGTCCATGTATGTGTTTGTGTATTTATATATGTGTGCCTGTGTGTGTACTTGTGTTTATGTGTGTATATGTTTGTGTTTGTGTTTGTGTTTGTGTGTGTGTGTGTGTGTGTGTGCACGCACACATCTTCTTGGTAAAATCAGGGACCAACTCTAATGATTCTTACACAAACACTTTCAGTTTCCTCCATTTATCATGGAGTTGACATAACTAAGCTACAGGGATCCCCCAAACAGCTGCTTCCAAGGCCCCCCAAGCACAGACTTCTGTAAATTTTTCACAAGGCAGATATGTTGGGATTCCTTTCTTAAAGGGCCCTCACTCAACTGTATAACTTTCAAGCCCCACGAAGTGCGACCCAGCCCCGCAGTCCCACACCGCAGGTCAGATCTTGTCATTTAAAGTGGCCTCCTGGCTCAGCATCGGCCATGCAGGGACAGCCAGTCCCCCTGTGACATGGGGGCTCACGTACCGGGGAGAGTAGGGCACAGCAGGGGGGGGAGGAATGTACAGATCCAGGATGGCTGGCTTCTCCTTCTTCAGGGAGGCATCCATGGTGCTCTCTGGGGACTGGGTCGTGGTGGGTGGGGGTGAGGTCTGCAACGAGAGACACACAGGAGTGAGAAGGAGAGATCCACTTGGAGATTATTCTTGTCTCATTGTCCCCCACCCCAAACCAAGCCAGGCCTAAGTACAAGCAGAGGCAGAGCTCACCCACACACTCACGGCTACTAACCGAGCTCAACATCCACACTTCCGGGAGGCCACCGGCTCACAGAAGATTTGGAGACGCAGTGGGGTTTTAACGCTGGCTTTAGGGAACCCACTTACAAATCCATGCCTCAGTTTCCTCCTCTGTAAAACTGACACTCACAATCCTGCTGGCTGAGAAAAGCACACAGCAGTGCCCCTCAGATTAGGGGTGTGGCCTTGGGGGCTCTGGGTGTGATCCTGGCTACCCTGCTGACTAGCTGTGTACTGCCAAGACGGTCACTCAACGTCTCTGTGTCTCATCCAGAAGATGGGACTTGATGGGAACAAGAACAGCATCCAGTTGGAAACCGAGAGAACACAAACGAAGGGCACAGGACATGCTTGCCACACAGTAAATACACAACTCATTCCGTTGAATTTAGCAATGCGTGCCCATGGTACAAACACATTTTTAAATTAAAAAAAAAATTTAAATCTTTAACTTTAATTACATTACTGATCTCAAAGGACTTACATTTTTTATGAAATATTTAATATTCCTACATGTGCATGTTTCGATCCAATCCACTCCCATTCTCTCCTTTATCCCTTCCTCTCTTTCCTCTCTCAACAACTTCCTGTTCTCTCCTTCCCTCCCCCTCCCTGTCACCCCACCTCTGACTTCATGGCCATTCAGTGTTGTCTGCATGTGTACAGGTGTAGGACCCGTACTGGAGCATGGGCAGTCTATGCAGGACCACATCCCTGAAGAAAACTGACTCTCCTCCCAGCCACCAAGTGCCAGTGGCTCCTCAGACAGTGTAAGACTTCATGTGCTGGGAGATCCACGCTGGGATTTTAGCTGGCTTCATCTTGTGCAAGCCTTGCATACGCAGAAAGGACTGACATTCTAAAATCTCCTATGAGACCTTCTATCTTATTTCTTCTACAATCTAACAATGACACTGACCAACCAGCTCCAGCAGGGAAAAGACCAGCCAGGTCCTCACAGTTACTATGGGAACTACTGGCGAAGGCCAGCAAGTCCATGCTAGACCCTTCGAGGGAAGGAAGCACTCCCTTTTGACCTCAGGTTGTGATGAATGCAATGGGTTCCAGCGACTAGAAGCGCTCAACAGCTAGTGTGGACTATGTCCACAGGAACTATGGCCACCGAGAGATTCAAAGTGACAGCTACATTCAGAAGGGATACCAAGGCCCACAGGCATGGGTTCTGTCTAGTCTAGCATAATCTCCCAACCCGAGCCCTTAATTCAGTTCAACATGGAATCTGTTGATATCCAATGAATCAATGAATCCCCATATCTGAAAACACAGGGCCAAAATTCACATCCTCAAAATCCTGTAAGCCACAAGTATTCTGGAACACTCCCATAAGACATTTTCTCCCCAAAATTCCAACATGAATGATGACTTCTGTTTAGGAAGACCCTCATTTGTCAGAATGCAGCCTAAAAACAGAATGGTGACCATCTTTCCTGTGGAATGCCAACTGAGGTACTGAGAAGAATCAGATGACATCCCTCCCAGGAGTGTTGGGCACCCAGGCATAATGACCACCGAAGACGAAGCTGGAGAAACACCCAGGTCAGGAGCTGAGCAAGCCTACAGTCTTGTCTACCATCGTTTATATTCTGCAAACAGCATTTGGTAGCTGAGTCACACAGCAGCTTCCACATCTTCATAGTGATTACTTCCGTGGGTCAGAAACAAAATTAAGTGTGTCCCCATCTCTCCCCAGCTCCTCATCCTCAAAGCGCACGGTAAGGACGCTTGCTGTGAAGAGAGAGAGAATGAAGTGCGCCCTCTCCCAAAGTTCATGTCCGGAACTCAAGGGATGAACTAGCCTCTATTTATACTTAACTTGCCCTCTGATCTGAACACACCCATGGGGATTTTCCTTTGCCACCTCACACTCTGTCACGCTTACTGCGCCTGGCATCTCTCCTTTCATCATGGTTCCATCTTGGCTCACCACATGACACCTGCTTCTTCTCCCCTACCCAACCCTCCCTCATGCTGACCCCAAAGCCTTCTCTAATACTCAACAGCACTAATTAGGAAAGTGAGGCTTAGGGGGCTGAATATCTCACCCCAAGCTCAGAGACGATGCATGGCAGAGCTGGAATGTTAACCCACACAGCGTTGCTTGGGGGTTCTCAAGCAGGGCCTCACCTCCAAGGTCTCTCAAATCATTAGTCACTCATCTCAACCACCTCAGCACTAGCCTTGCTCAGAACTTCATCACTTCACATCTGGACATCCACAGTAGCCTCCTACATGGTATTTTCTTGTGTCTAGATAATGTCACAAGCTGAACTATGCCCCCTCAAGATTCCTATGTTGGGGACCCCTGCCCCAGTACTTCAGAATGTAATTAATTGTATTTGGATGATATCACACCGTTAAAAGAGGGGAGCAAGTTAAAACGAGGACATCAGGATGCACTCAATCCAACTGTGTCCAGACAAGACGAAGACACAGAGGAGTGAGGATGTGAAGACAGAGCAAAGGCAGCTATTTCCAAGCCGGAGAGTAAGGCCTCAGAAGAGACCAACCCTGAACACCTTGACCTTGAACCCCAATCACTCAGCCCGTAGAACTTTGTTATGGCAACCCTAGCAAAGTAACACAGATAAGAACATAAAACTAGGCGTCAACCTGACCCCTGGGGGTAAAGTCCACGCCCTCTAGCCTGGTATCCTATCTCTGCTATTACACTAGCCCGACTGACCAAGCCAACTTAGAGAGTTTGAGATATTCTTTGGAGCAGAGGCTATGAAGGACACTCAGAGTCCTCATACTGAGATGTCAGTCCCCAGCTTCTGGGCATAGTAACTATCAAAAGCTCACAGCCATCCCTTCTCTAGAGAATGGCCCTCAGCAGACAAAACTACCTCTCCTAGGAAGGGCCAGCAGGCCTGCAGCTGCCTGATTACACACAACACTCTGTCCCGACCCTCCGTCCCACAGAGGGGGCCATGCCTGGACTTGTCTTCCTCTGCCCTTAAACATCACTTTGACAGGAATCACAACTCTGCCTCTAAGAACCCAACCTAAGACAACCTCTGCCTGATGGCCACGTGTCCGTGTTGTTGGGGGTGGCGGGTTGCGTGGGTTTACAATAAGACGCACCCTCATCTGCCAGTGCAGACCCCACCACCCCCTTCCTTCTCGTCAGCAAGAGGCACCTCACCTACGCAGTCCCTACCGCTCTCTCTGTCACAACTTTCTAGACGACAGTCAACACGAAGTGATTCCTGAAGACCGCTGAGAGAACAGACTAAAACATTTTCACCCCAAACAGCGGTGAGGTCATACGTGCATTAACAACAACACAAACCAATTTTGAAATGCTGCACTGTAGAGCGAATGTGTATGTAGTTTAGGTGTGCCGATACGTGTTTCTCATTTTTGAATACATTTATTTATATTTATATTTTGAATACTTTATATACATGGGTGGTTTGGGGCATGTCAGTGCACCGCATGCATGCAGTGAACACGGAGGCCAGAGGAAGGTGTTGGATGCCCTGGACTAGAGTTACACAGACAGTGTGAGCTGCCTGCCGTGTGGGTGCTGGGAATGGAACCCAAGTCCCATGGAAGTGCTCTTAACTGCTGAGACACCTCTCCGGTCCCCTCTCTTTAATTTTAAAACATAAATCCTGTGTCCCATCTGCTCCACCCTCTACTTTGCGCTGCTGATTTCCACTCTGCTCGCTATGCCCGTGAACACATTTGCAGCCTTATGTTATCATAAAGCACTCAGATATACAGCTTAAAGGCACTCCGCCTTTCACATGAAGATGTAAAATAAAATCACAGGCAGCCCTGCAAACAAAATGCCATCTAAGATTTCTAAGATTTAAGGACCTTTTCGAGCCGAGGGGGTACACCTGCTGGTGTTAGGGGAGCACACCACCACATTTGGCTTAAGGACTTTTCTAAAAGCAAAAGCAAACATTTAAAATATTATTGGGAAGTGAAAACTAAGAATCAGTGGCTAAAGGGGGGATCTGTTGAGGCTCTGGAGGTATCATTGAGCCCCTTAAGCTCAGCCGAGACAATAAAGGTCCTTAATGCTTACAGAAGCTTTAAATAATAAAGCTGACCTAAAGTTGGCTTGTTTGTTATACACGGGCATGGGCTGGGGATTCTGAACCGTGCCTAAGCAATGGTGTGGTGCCATCTCCCACTGCCTGAGCTAAATTCTCCATCCCCACCTGCTCTTTGGCAAAGTCCTGCTAAGGACTCAGCAGCGCGTGGGAGCCCTAAAATCAGGGTTCAAGTCCTGAGTAGTATAACAAGTGCTGACTGTTATTTTCCCCACAATTGAAACATTCCTCCTAGAAGAAAAAGGGAGGCTCTTGAGAATTGGAAAGTAAGCCAAGGGTGGTGGTGCCGAACACCTTTAATCCCAGCACTGGGGAGACAGAGGCAGGCAGATCTCTGTGGGTTTGAGGCCAGCCTGGTCTACAGAGGGAGTTCCAGGACAGCCAGGGCTACACAGAGAAACCCTGTCTCAAAAAAAAAAATAAACAAACAAAACAACAACAAAAAGTCAGAAAGTAAACATACAAAGTTCAGGATATTCCTGAAAGTTACAAAACTCACAAGAATGTTCCCTAACATTACACAAGTAGTATCAGTTGCCAGGGAGAAGAGATGCTCTGTGGGCTGACACACCTGTCTGCCAGCCATGCAGGGAATTCTAAGGATGAGTCTTTGGTGGGCTGTCACTCATGCTGGCATGGGCTCTTCAATGGCAACACTGCCTCCGAGTCACCATGCTCCTGTAGGTAACTCCACTACACTGTCTCACTCAGCTGGACACGGGTGGAATGACTTCTCTGGTTAGCCACTGGTGCCCTACCTGGGGCAAATGGTCATTTTGCTTGTGTCTCCCCAGGAAAGGCCACAGACCCTGCTGAAAACAAGTGAGATGATCTAAAGTGACCTTTCTACCTGTGTGGTCCACTGCGGCAGCACCAGCCATAGGTGACGATTCAGCACCTGGAACACAGCCAGTGAGAGGGAGGAACTGACCTTCCAACTATTTAAATAGTCACATATGGCAAGTGGCTCCCACACTGTTCAGCAAAGACCTGGAGTTTACATTTTCATGCAAGCAGGATTAGAGAATACTGACAGGCAAACCAGCTCCTAAAAGCAGTCACCCTCCATTTGAATCCTTTTTTGACAAAGTCCACTCCAGATGAAGGTCTACCACGTTCCCAGATACCTGCACGAGGGGCGGCTTCCACCGAAGGTTCTTCAGGGGGGCCGGAGTAAAGTTGAAAGAGCCTATGGGCCTCTTCTTCAGCAGCAGCACCACACCTGTGGGATTCTCTCTTAACTTTCTCACCAGATTTTTCAGCTGCCACCCGACCTTGAATGAGGGAAAAGGAGGCAGGGAGAATTGCTCGTGAGCCATGAAAATCCAACCTAGGAACTTATCTCAAGGAAATTCAAGTTATGAGCAAATTGGGTCAATGCAAATATGTTCATCTTAACACTACGTCAGACACTGGGGAAAAAATGGGTACAAAGTATAATTTTTTTTTTTAAAATATAGAGAGTGTAGAGATGGCTCAGCCATTAAGAGCACCAGCTGCTCTTGTAGAGGACTGGAGTTTGATTCCCAGCACCCATGCTGGGTAGCTCACAATTCCCTGCAAATACAGCTCTTGGAGATCTGATGCCGTATTCTGGCCTCCATAAACACCTGTGCGCGCGCGCGCGCGCACACACACACACACACACACACACACACACACACACAGAGTTTTATTTATTTTTATTTTTTTTTTTTAAAGATTTATTTATTTATTATGTATGCAGCATATATGACTGCAGGCCAGAAGAGGGCACCAGATCTCATTACAGGTGGTTGTGAGCCACCATGTGGTTGCTGGGAATTGAACTCGGGAACTTTGGAAGAGCAGCCAGTGCTCTTAACCTCTGAGCCATCTCTCCAGCCCCTACACAGAGTTATAAATGGACAGTTGTGGAGGGAAAAATTACATCCCAATGAATGAACTCACCACAGTCTGCCGGTTAACTTGAATGACTTCATCACCAGCGTGAATCTTCTGAGACCTGTCTGCAGGAGACTACAGAGAAACAGAGAGACCTGGCTTAAGTGTTTGCCTCTCTCTTCCTGCCTCTTTCTTCTGTAGACAATATAGCAACAGAAATAAAACTTGCTCAGAAAAATAAAAACAATTTATGAAGGTGGCCCACGGGTCTTGGCATAGGAGTCTTGTGTAATCTATTATGAGGTTGGTTGCAGCAGATGACCTCTCCATCAACACCTGAGTTCATCTAAAAAATGAAATACATGGGTAATATTGTTGAACTGGTTAGATGGTTAGCTGATAAAAGCCAGAGGTTCAACTATAAATAAATAAATAGTAAATAAATAAATGGAAAAGTTTCACAGCTCCCCATCACCACTCACCCTGCAAAAGCGCAAGAACCATTTAATGTGTAAGGATCACTGTCGTTATTAATAAACATTAATCTTTTTTCTTTCTGGTTTTCCAAGTTACCACAATGCCATTAAAATAAGAAGTTAATGGAAACAAAAATTTTATTTCTTTAAAGAAGAAAGTTTTTTTCACCATTAGGCTATAAGTGCAGCTTTAGTAAGAAAAAGAATCTAAGACTGGGAGATGGCTCAGCAGATAAGGCACCAGCTACGCAAGAATGGGGCATAAAGTCAGGTTCTTGGGGCCTCGGTAAGGCTGGACATGGTAAGTGTATGTGTGTTCTGTATTCCCATTGTAAGACAAATGGCAGAGACAGGAACCTGGAAGCTCCCAGGCCAGACTGCCTGGGGTACTCAGTGGCAAACAGGAGACACTATCTCAAGGTCAAAAGCAAGGACTGACTCAAGGTTATCCTCAGACCACCACCACCCACCCACCCCCCCCCCCCCACACACACACACAGAGTGTGGCATGTGCACACCCACACTCACACCCACAGGAATATACAGACACACACATATCCACAAGCACACTGGTATACATACACAAAAGAGTATACACATACACACATATCATACATACACACGCACACATATATATACATGCACACATGTATATACCACATACACACATCATACACACAGAAAGACTTTTTAAAAATAAACAAAATGAGGGGATGGAGAGAGGACCCAGTGGTTAAGAGCACTGGCTGCTCTTCCAGAGGACCTGAGTTCAATTCCCAGCACCACATGGCAGCTCATAACTGTCTGTAACTCCAGTTCCAGGGAATCTG
>CABHPH010159500.1:0-21460 GCA_902168325.1 Peromyscus nudipes | reverse complement strand
TCTCTCCTCTTTCTCTTAAGTTTGAGACTGTCTTGGCATCACACATGGCATGTGTTGGGGTCAAGGAATGAGGGCAACTACTAGTGACGGCTACCTGGATATTCTTCAAAACCAGAGACTTTTAACATTATAAAGATGTAGGTTTCTCTAGAGAGCAGGTTCTCAGGCAAGCAGGGCCTCGTTTTGTGAAAGTCAAAAAGATGCCCTATGTCCGAGTGACCACAAGGTTAAGATGTCATGAGAACTTTCAAACCTAGTACAAAGATATGTCACTGCAAGATTGGCCTTCACGTTATAGGGAGGGGGAAGTGGTTGAAAATGGGTTTCCTTGGGGTTCTTACTCTATTCACACACACAGGGGTCGGGGAGGATTTCCTGAGATTAGTGGTCAAGTGCTGTTGGTCCCCACCAGGCTCCTTTCCACTAAACCACGATGCCAGATGAATTGATTCTTGATTTATGATGATGTAGTAGAAGGACTTTTTTCTTTCTAAAAGGAAAATGTGGGCAGTAGAAAGTCTCCTGTTAGCTCCTAGCAAAATCAAACAGCAAGGTCCCAGGGGACTGGATCATCCATCACACAACAGAATCCTCTGCTGTTGATAAACAAGGACCAAACTGAGGAATTCTGAGCCATTTGGAGGAGGTGGTAACTGTGTGGGCATCCCACCCTCTGGGATCCCCTGCAGATGGCACTCTCATTTGGCCCTCTAGATTCATAAGGGTCTGAGTTCTTACACGGCCTCAAGACCTTTCTCAATCCAACACCCCACATAATCATTGCTGATGGGCCAGGGTTGATCTCCAAAGTGAAGCCAATTTGCAGTCTCTGCTGATGAGCTTAAGCATTATCTCTCTTCCCCATGAATAATGTCAGGTTAGTTTTCTGAATTCACCATCAGCACCAGGCAAGAGTGGCTAGTTTGAGAGTAGTGAGAGGCGGTGCTACATGCACCCCTGCTAGGAACCATTAAGGGCTAAAGTTAGGAGAGGGGAGGCTGGAAGACTTGGATCACAAGATAAACAGCAGTTGCACTATCTAGATTAGCCTGTGCACACAGGGAAGGATTCCATCCCTGCTCTACACACACACACACACACACACACACACACACACACACACACACACAAAATCTAACTTAAAACCAGCCCCCACTGTTCACCTATTTATAGCATGAACTGGGGAGGCAGAAATGCCAGGTAAGAGGTGTCTATAAAAGCATTCTCCAGAGACTTAAGTGGAAATTACTAAAATTATAGGCAGCTTGGCTATTTAGGGGCAATTACACACATTTCTAAATTTGAATGATGCCTGGGCAAGTGGGTGCCTTTGGCAGCCCAGCGGTCCTCCCAAAGTCACATCGTATTAAAGACAGTTTAAACAGATAAAGCCAGGCCCTGTGATGTTTACACTCCAGCCCTGAGATTCTTAAACATGAGAGTACACTGTGAGTCTAGGCTGCTTGTAGACTTCAACACTGCAGTAACTATGATCATGAAGCAGCTACTATGCTTCAGACTAAAACCAAATGTTTATTTACAGAGTTTAGACTTGCCCACAGTTTACTAAAATAAGAAAACTAGGCCCTTTCTGTCTGGACTACATTTCTTCTTCTCATCACAGTCTCGTAATGCCAGGAATATAGACCTAAGTAAAAGTATTCTGTATTCTTCAAATTAAAAAAAAAATACAATTCATGGAAAAAGAAAGGTTTCCCACAAACATGTAACAACTAAGAGACATACAAGTTTAAGCTTGTAAATAGGAGGGTTGTAAAGCTCATAAAATTATGGTATTTTGTTTAACTCTGTGAGATGATTTAGTGGCATTGAGATATCTGGTTCCATCAGAAGCAAAGGGAACAAAACCAAACCTATAATTTGATTCTAAAATAATATTTTGAGGCCACGAAAATAGCCGATGTAGAAGCTTATCGTGTGCACATCAACCCTTCTGGCACTTGAAAATGTTTTGTGAAATCGGCTAACTGATATTCTAAGGAGCGAGGGCATGAACTAAGCCAGAAAGACAAGGGGGGGGGGGGGAGACATGAATTCTGGAGTCAATGAACAATGGTTAGAGCAGGGCAAGCATGCTGGGCTAAGGGGGAGAACCCAAGCCAAAGAGGAGAAAGTGAGAAATGAGAAAAAGCCTCTCTGTGCCGTAGCTTCCCATTTCAGAGTGTGTGGCAATGCTGAGGAATGGCCAAGAATTCACGGCCAAGAAGAAAAAGATACAGGATGAGAGGGGCATCCCACAATCATTTTCAAAATCGCACACACACCCCTCCCCCACCGCGGTCTAAGGCTCTCTATTGCACTCCACAGTTCCACATCCTAAATGTCCTAGCACATCCCAACTGTATCATCTTGAGGACAAAGACAAGTACATAGATCTTCAGGGAACATTATGACTCAAGATCTGGTCACTTCAAGGATAAAACAGTCTTCATTTTCAGCTCATTCATGTTACATATAGAATGATGAGAACCGTTCAAACCCTCCTGTTTACCTTTTCTAGTAGACTGACTACATTTCCTTATTTCCTTTCCGTGACCCAGAAACCCAGTACACAGAAAATCAAGGGTTAGACACAAATGAAAGGCCATCCAAGACAAGGGTGTGGTATGTTTCTGTCAACACAATCCTTTAATAGTGACTACATTAACACTCATTTAGATGCTGAGGTAGTGCTTTGCTTCTACCATTTTTAAGGAGTTTGAAAACCGCTCTTCCTGGGGTCCCTAACAGAAGCCAACCAGCCGGAGGGTGTTGGGGTAGCTTTTGCGCATGCTCATGCATTTTTCCTGGTCGATGTACAGGGTGTTGGCTTTCACAGCCAAGTCATGCTCCAAGGTGGCTTTGGTATGGACCAAGGACTGCAGGGTGTCCTCCGAATCCCTCAGGCGCTGCTGCAGAGTCTGGATGGTGTCGTCCACCTCATTGACCTCGTTAACAAGGCTGCAGGAGGGAAAGCATGGTCAGCAAGGTGGGCATCGTCCTGCAGCCTGCCCTCAGCTGCATTAAAGGTATCTGGTGCAGTGACCCTGTCAGAAGTACTTTAGGTAGCAAGGGAATTGGCATCTGTGTATGATTCCGGTATCACGCCAGGATCACTCCCACTGCCTACACCCTGTAGCCCATAACTCAAATAACAAGCTACACATATTCCTGAATTAAAACATACACACACACACACACACACACACACACACACACACACACACACACGTGCACACTCCCCTTTATACTCTGATATATATATTCATATGCACACACTGATATTTCATAAAAAGTAAACTGGGAGGGGGAACCTCAAAACTTAGCTGAGACTTTTTACCTTTGACTTTAGTCTTGAAAAATAGTTTTAGAGTTGAGGAGAGAGAGCCTCTACTATTTAGAATTCTGCC
The DNA here is from genome assembly GCA_902168325.1 of Peromyscus nudipes. NCBI lineage: Eukaryota > Metazoa > Chordata > Mammalia > Rodentia > Cricetidae > Peromyscus > Peromyscus nudipes. Next base: position 18,050 of record CABHPH010159500.1, on the reverse strand, counting down.
CAACCCATTACTATATCTCAGCGGGGGGCACTCCCCAAATCATAATGTCGTAACAAGGCCCTAGGTTAAAACCCCCCGGGATCTAAAGTCAGCATATTGCAATTTTCCAAACCTTAATGCAACATGAAGAGGATGATATGTGACTGTGTAACTGTAAACTGTGACCCTGAAGCTGTCCCAAACGCTCTTTCTGGGCACTGATGAAAAGTAGTCACGAGGACAGGAAGAAAAAATACAGCATCATCACAAAGTGGAGCAGCTCCTTCTCAAGGATGCAGTCCGTAAGTCATGGTCTTCGCGGTTCTGTATTGTTCACGGACCTTTCCTAAATGCCCGTGCGTCATTTTGCATTTGGTCTCCAAGCTGCCTGTCTTTTGGCTCATCAGCCTGCTGGAGGACTAGACAGATCACCGTTGTTTGCATAAATAAACATAACTATTAGGCATGCTTCTGTAAATAGCAGCTGTGTGGGTTTTTTTGTTGTTTGCTTGTGGAAAACATTGTCCCTAAGTAACTGTTTGCCTTCTCATTTTGTTTATGGTATGTTTGTTATGTTTTGCTGTACCTAAGAGTTCAGTGTTTAGCAAGCCAGTTTCTCTCTTACTCACTGGGATTTCTTCTACCCATATGTTTATATTTAGAAGTTTTTTCTTCCAAAGAACAAATACCCACCGGTTTTGACCAATAGTATCTCAAGGATGTGCCTCTGTGTCACTCAAGGGTAAAGTTGGCAGTCATCATTATTGCAACTTGTTAGTGACTGCTCTCCATGTAAGTGCTGTTCTGAGGGCCATACCGGGTCAACCAGCTTGCTCTTCCTAAGGACACTATCACCCAGACTCGAGAAGGGTCTCCACTCTCACATGAGCAAATGGAGATATTGGGAGCCACCTACCAGCCACTTTTAATAACTCTTCTCTGGTTCCAGTCAGTTGCAAACATAACTCAGAATGCAGTCATCCTACTCTATCTGCGGGTTTGTGTGTGCATCCACTAAATCACAAAGTATCTGCAGATTTGCGTGTGCATCCAGGAAGTCACAGATTTAAAACATTCAGGAAAAAAATGCACCCATACTAAACACATATTTTATCTTCTTGTTCCCTCTACACTGTACTGTCACAACCATTCACAATGCATAGGCATTAGAAGTAATTTATCCGCCAGGCGTTGGTGGCGCATGCCTTTAATCCCAGCACTCGGGAGGCAGAGGCAGGCAGATCTCTGTGAGTTCGAGGCCAGCCTGGGCTACCAAGTGGGCTCCAGGAAAGGCGCAAAGCTACACAGAGAAACCCTGCCTCGAAAAACCAAAAAAAAAAAAAAAAGTAATTTATCCATGAACAATAAGTACACAGGGGGATAGGCATAGGTTATATGCAAATGTTGCTTCATTTTCTAGAAGGGATTTCATGTGTGTAGATTTTTTGATAGCCAAGGGAAATCTTAGATCCACCCACCAGGGATCCTGATGGATGGACATCAAATCCTGATGGGTGGTGCAAAGATGAAACTGTGTTTTTTTCAAAGTTTCGCTTACTAGCGGATGAAAGGGACGTGGATTTAGTTAAAATATAGATCAGAAACTGTTCTGAATAGAATAGTGCCCATGACCAAATAAGGAGCTAGGCTTCCCTAGAGGGGAAAAAGATTTCACCATGACAGAAACATATCCAAACCACATTAGCATCAGGACACAGGGCCACTGAATAGCTTCCCGGACTTTGCAACTGGAAAAGGAGCATCGGGAGTTGTCAAGCCCAGATCCCTTGTTTTACAGATGAGGAAGCTGAGCCCAGAGGATTGATGAGCTGTCCTGTCCCCAGTGACACAGCCCACACGTGTTTATAAGCAATGGCAGACCATCCTGGAATCTAGGAAGGAAATACAGAGCCTGGGTGGCTCTACTAAGGAACAGGGTCCCATTTCCTGTCCCCACCCTCTTTATTCCTAGAAATAAAAGGGCAGAAGCTGAGACCCAGGACAGTGGCCTCAGGACATAGGGTTCCTTTGAGATGACCCATCTCACTGTCTCTTTTATTTGTAATCCTCACAAGACAATACACAGGATGCCTGCCCAGTTGGACTTCAATGTCAAATAAACAAGTAATTTTTAGTGCCAAGTATTTTTTTAAGGCCTGGCACAATACACGTACTGTAAAGTTGACCATCTTAAGTGTATTCATATGTGTAGCTCAGGGGCATTTAGTGCATTCACATTGTGTAGCTGTCTCCACCATCCACCCAGAGGGAGATCTTTACAGAGATCAATCAACAGGTCAAAATGCAGAGAATAAGGGACCAGCTAATACATCTGTAATGACAACACTACATCCCTGGCCCAGGTGAAAACACAGAAGACACAGAAAGATCGCAAGAGCCAGAAGCCCAGGGTTCGAGCCTGTGGCCAGACAGTGTCCCCCAGGCCTGGTAGGGAAAATGCACCCATGAGATCTCAACAATATTGCTTCTTGAACAAGACCAGCATGATGCCAGCACCAGGTGACCTGACAATATAGACTGGGAAAATTCTACAGGGTTTCACCCCCGATGAGGAGCTACAGGCGATTGGTGGCTGCTGAAACAGCATGATGGATAGCGCTGACAGAGAATTAGTTTCCTCCAGGGAAAAGCTCCCACATAGGATATCCAACCCCAGTCGTTCAGCCCTGAACACACGCATACATGAGCAAAGCTAAATGGACTCCATAGGTTGTGTGTGTGTGTGTGTGTGTGTGTGTGTGTATGCATATGTATACAATGTGAGTCCATGTGAAACATAGTAATTAAGAAGATGCCACAATCTGGGGGCACCCAGGAGGAGTTCGAGGTAGCAGTTAGGCAGACACAGTGCTCATGGACGAAGTTCTCAACTTTTAAAGAGTATTTTCTGGAGAAAGAACCCCACAGTATGCTGCTGCTTGAGGAAGTCACCATCTAGACCTCTCCTGCAGTGTTCGGTGATGGGGGCAGACACAGCAGGGTGCCCTCCTGTGAGTTTCTCCTGGATAGGATGGCGGGTGGAATCTGCGTGTTTACTGTTTACAGTTTTACTTTCTGTACTACTCTGGATTTCTACCATGAACATGGTGAACACTGTACTTCAGGCCAACAATCAAAAACCAAACAAACAAAACCACACAACTTTTCCCTCCCTAAAATAGAGAAACAGTCCATGCTCACAGTGAGTGGGTTCTTTTTTTGTTTGTTTTTGGTTTTTTTTTGTTGTTGTTGTTGTTTGTTTGTTTTTGAGACAGGGTTTCTCTGTGTAGCCCTGGTTGTCCTAGAACTCACTTTGTAGACCAGGCTGGCCTCAAACTCAGAGATCCACCCACCTCTGCCTCACAAGTGCTGGGATTAAAGGTGTGCACCGCCACTGTAAAGCTATTGGTGGGTTCTTTATTGATAGACTCAACTAACCTCAGACAGAAAGTATTGTATTGCTTTTTTTAAATTTGCATTTTACTGAACATACACACCTACTTTTACTGAACATACACACCTACTTTCTTGATCTTAGTCCCTAAACATCACAGGACAGCAGCTGCTTATTTTAGTAGTATTTACATTGGATTTTGCCAATCTACAGATGATTTCATGCATGTAGAAGGAAGTGCTCATGGCAAATACTATACCATTTAATATACAAGACTTTAGCACCCATGAATTTTAACATCTCTGAGTGGGTCCTAGACCTAACATCTCAAAATATCAAGGGGCTGCCATTAGGAGAGGTTTTTTTTTTTTTTTTTTTTTTTTTTTTTTTCTACTCTGACTTTTTAGAGGGGCAACCTGAAGGGGCCTGGATGACAGATACCATACTGATACAAACATCTCCGTGTCAAATGGGACTCACAGCTTCCCAAGGTCAATCCCACCACAGCCAGCTTCTGAGTTCCCCCTCTGAGATGCACACACTGGGCTGGCCACAGGCTCTGAGTCTGGCAGAGGTAGGGTGTGAAACAGTCACAGTGGCAGCACCCTGGGTCATCTGTGTGTCCCGACTCAGGTAAAGCTAACCTCTGGGGTGCTTGACTCAAATCTTCTGACTTTACCCCTTCCTCAGGACCTCACAGCCAGCCCTCAGTCATAAGACCTAGCCATCTTGTCTCCTACCCCCTACCCCTCCTACCCCTCCCCCCACCCCCATCTCACCCCCTCCTCCTGTATCCTTTCCTCGCCCCTCTGCAGACCTGCCCTCCAGTGCTCTCCTGCAGTTTCTGACCTCAGGGCGTTCCTTTGCTACCTCTTCAGCCAGTGTAACTTTTCTCTGCCTCTTGAGCTCTCCAATGAATGCCAACTCCCAATACTAGAGGAAGAGACACCTCCAGTCCTTGGGACGAGTTTGTCGCCCTATGTTATGCTATGTGTGCTGAGAGGCCCACCCCTGGGCACTTAGGAATGTCTTCCCTACAGACATCGGGAAGCAGTGTCATCCACCCAAATGTCTTGTTTGCAGCTGCACCCTGCAGTTTCTCCCACAGTATAGACTGTGTCCAGTGAGGACCAACAACTACACTCTAGGTCAGTGATTCTCATCCTGTGGGTCGCGACCCCTTCATGACCAACCAATCCTTCCACAGGGTCGCATATCAGATATCCTGTATACATATCAGATATTTACATTACAATTCATAACAGTACCAAAATTACAGTTATGGAAATTACAAAATTACAATTTTATGGGTGGGGAGGGTCACCAACCATAAATGAGGAACTGTATTAAAGGGTCGCAGCATTAGGAAGGTTGAGAACCACTGCCCTCAGGGAGCTGCAAGAAGTTCTAAATCCAAAGGATGCACCAAGAGCAAGACCCAGACCCAAGACAAAAAGGACTCACGGCAGGAAGAAAATGGAGGAACCTACTTTCAACCGACCTGCATCCAGTCTGAGACAAGGAAGACACCAGTAAAGGTTGCTCACCAGCAGGCATGTGGGTACACACCTGCAATTCCAGCTCTATGGAGGCAGAGGCTGAAGGCTCCTGAGTTTAAGGCCAGCCTGAGATACACAGTGTAAGCACTAAGGGTGGGACTCAGTGGTAGAGCATGCTGGAGTTGCGTGTGCCACTCTCTGAGTTCCGTCTCTACCGCTGCAGAAAGAAGGCCCACAGCAGCTCAGGGAAACATGGTAACATCCCACATCCCCATCACCCAGAGACCACACTGTTCTCCCTACCAATGGCACCCAAGATCCAGGGGTCAGGGGATGATAAGCAAGAAGTCTGAGAATTCACCTGAAACGATATATTTTGTTGTTTAGAGCAGATTGGGTTAAAAAAAATAAAGTTTCTGTTTATGTAAGATCCTAGGGTATAAAACATCACCAGCTCCTTGGCTGCTGCTGGAGAGGGCTGGAGGTGGGACTTAATGACAGGTGCTGTTTATTGTCATCAGAACTGCCTCTCCTCTCCCAGTCCTCCTTGACTTCAAAAGGAATCCTGAACCCAAATGTGTCTTTACTCCCTGCCTCCAAATGCCTGTCTCCTGGAAGCTTACCCGTAAGGAACTGTGAATAGAATACCTCAACGTATCAATGTCAGAACAAGACATGTAAGAACTGGAGAAGGCAGCCACAGACAGTCCACTTTCTTGAAGCTTTGAGTACACAGAAGGGGACAACCATCCCCAAAGTGCAGTCATCAGAAATCCAAATCACTATCAAGGACGCACGTCACTTCCACCTTCCATGGTCTTAGCTGATTTTGGAAAATGATTTTGCTGACGGCATTCCACTTTGCCGTTGTTTACATTACAGACTTGAAAATCATTTTGCTTCAAATACAAATATGTCTGCTATAGCGTTTGTTTGTCTTGTCTTAGAATCAAGCTTAAAGTCAAGCAGAGCCTTCTCTGGATTTCTACCAAAGATGCTAAAAAAGGCTCAGACCTACTTTCGAAGGTGCCCACTTAGAATATTTGAAATAAAAATAAAGTCTTGAAATGAAAACAGCATTTTTTCCCATCCCCAACCCCTACCCTGAGTTTGATCTCTCTCAATCTAGACAGCACAAGGGTTGCTTTCAGGGTGATCAATTTTGAGAAAAAAAATGTTTTTCCCAAATAATAATAGCCCTAAATACCTTTGGCAAGACATTCCTAACAAGAAACAAAAGCAGGTTCTGTCCTAAAGTCAAAACTGAAGCCAAGGAAACGGACACACTAGAGGGCTGACAGGAAGCAAGAGAAACAGCCGTGCCTGGAATTTCAACCCAGGAAGGCAGAAATGGGAGATCCTCAGAAATATGGTCAGCCATATCGGCAAGTTCTGGGTTTGATTGAGAGACCTTGCCTCAATGAATAAGGTAGAAGAATGATTGGGGATGATTCCAGACATTACACCTACATGCATACACATCTACAAACATGCAATACACACAGGTGATACAGACACACACACACACACACACACACACACACATACACACACACACAAACACTTGGAAAAAGACACTTTTGTGGTTGGGGTGTGGCTCCATGATAGAACATACAACATTCCCAAAGGCCCCAGGTTCCAATCCCAGCACCCAAAACAAACAAAAATAAAACCCCATGTTTATCTAGTAGCAGTCTGAAGAATTTTTCCCATCTCTGTTTTTGATGACTCTGCAGAAATCGTTTTGGACCATGAAACTTCAGCTCAGCTTCTTGTAATAATATTTGCATAAAGAGGGCTGGGGAGAAGGCTCCACTCAGCAAGTAAAGTGCTTGGTGCATAAGCATGAAAACTTGAGTTCTGATCTCCAGAACCAATGCAAAAAGCTCCTGTAACCCCAGTGCTGGGAGCTGAAGACAGGTGGATCCCTGGGGGTCACTGTCTAGACAACCAGCCCCAAATGGTCAGCTCCAGCTTTGGTGAGAAACCTCATCTCAAAAAGAAAAGAAAAGAAGAAAGCGGTAAGAGATATACTGCCAGCATCTGGCCCCCACAAACGCACAAACGCACCCCTGTCTCTATGTGTGAGCAGACACCCTCACCTCCAATACATGGCATACTTACAAAAAGCCACAATTCACCATCCAATCCTAACTGGCTGGTGCCCGTTCTCTGACTCCAGGTTCTTTGAAGCAAGAGACACACTTCAGCTGGCTACCCAGGGACCCATCTTGCCTCCTGAGTGGAGGGCAACTTATTCCAAATAGTGGACTGTGTGGGAAGAGCCCATTCTGAGGAGTATGCAGCCTGGGTGAACAGCGGTGCATTGGAAGCCTAGAAAAAATGCTGCACTACTTGACACACAGCTAATCTGAGAAGGTCATTTGTGTGTGGATGCTGCCTGACCTTAGGATGGGTCATGTCCTAATAAACCCCTGGTAGCTGGAAATGTAAAACATGTTTAGGACATCTAACCCATTGATCATCACAGTTCAGCCTCACTGGCTTTAAACAGGCACAGGACAGTAGCCTACAGCTGGGCAAACTCATCCAGCTTCCAGTACAAAGCCATTTTAAAATAACATGTCGAACATCTCATGCCACCTACTGAGCACTGCCTTGAGAGCCAAGTACAACGTGGGAATGGACAGTTTATGCCACCACAAAGTAAGAAAAAAAATCTTAAATCAGAGACTGTGTATTCTAGTGTATGTTTCAAACACAGTCAAAGTCCCTACTATACATGGAAAGTGATTACAGTAATGATCTCCAGGGCTCTGGGCTCCATCCTCTGTGTGAGGAAGAGATAAGCATACAACACCTGCTTCATCAACTCATCTCAGACTGACATGAAGAAGGTCCAGTGAGATCAGGTATCTGGCAGGGGAATGAAAAAGAGCCACGCAGTCTAAAAGATGGAGGAAACAGAAGCAGAGTTTGGTTGAATCGAGCTGATCCTCTGGCGTGTCAATCCTGCCCTGCTCCTCCTTAGTAGCATACCTCACCTGCAGTGACACGGGCAAACTCCAGCTGTCTCTCACCGCCAGCTGTGATCTCAGTGAAGCTATGTGTGCCAGCTAGTTTCTATGTCAACTTGACCCAAGCTAGAGTCACCTAAGAGGAGGGACTCTCAATTGAGAAAACGACTCCGTAACGTTCCGCCGCAGGCAGGCAAACCTGTAGGGCATTTTCTTAATTAATAATCGATGGTGGAGGGTCAGCCAATTGTGGGTGGGGACACCCCCGGACTGGTGGTCCTGGGTCCTATAAGAAGCAGCACGAGTAAGCCAAGAGGAGCACCTCAGTAAGCAGCAGCCCTCATGGCCTCTGCGTCAGTCCCTGTCTCCAGTATCCTGCCCTGTTTGAGTTCCTGTCCTAGCTTCCTTTGATGATGAACAGGGATGTGGAAGTGTGAGCCACATAAAAATCTTCCCTCTTGAAGTTGCTTTTGGTCACGGTGTTTCCATCACAGGAATGGGAACCCTAACTAAGACACTATACAACTTGTTTCTGCCTCCTCTTCCTCATTTACAAAATGAAGGTAATGTATGGAATACTGTGAGTACATAGAACAGGGCCATGCATGGGGCAGGATCAAGGGATGGTGACAACTATTTTCACCATCACATCATTATCGCCATTGCTGTTGTCGTTGTCATCGATGACAACCGACCTTCCAAGGATCCTCCCTCTACTTTCCCCCTGAGAAATTATCACTTTGAACCACCATCGCTGTCCTTGGCAGTGCCCAAGTTTGGTAGGTTCGTCTTTAGAATACATCCTTCTCAACAAAGAGACTCTATCATGGAGTCTAACCAGGAGAAGGCTCATGGCATCTCCCCACCGTCCATCCCTCTGCTACCGATTTGATTCACTTTCACAAGGAGTGCCTCATGGCCTGGACTAGCAACCTAAGGAAGTGCTCAGAAACCCAACCACCCCCCTGAATGCTCTGAATAAACTAAATGTTCATGTCATGTGTCATTTTTAACTTTCAACAAACGTATGGTGTAATACACGCAACACACTTTAGCCGCCGTGAAGTGTTCAGTTCAGTGACATTAAACACAATCACACCGCCAGGCAACCATCACCACCACCCATCTCAAGACTTCTCTCCATCTTCCCAAATTGAACCCCTTACCCATTTAACAGGTCCCATCGGTAACGCTTTTAAAGAAAGCGTCTCTGTGATGCTTGTCATGAGAGAGCATCCTTAACCGGCGCCCAGCTGCATCCAGGAAGGGGCCCCTCGGCTCTCCCTCTCTACCCACCCCATGCCCTTACCGTAACTGAGCTATGTCCCTGCACAGCTCTATGTTTGGTCTCCTTGTTCGCTCATCCAGCCGGGTCTGAGCCACCTTCAGGAAGGCAGACTTTTCCTTGATGGCCTTTTTGATGGATTCTATGGTCATTTCCGTCTGGAAGATCTCCTGCAGGGTCTGTGGCAATGAGAAGCAACTGCTGACATCCTGCTGCTGGTCCCTGAACAGCCTGTGACACTCCCACCTCTGGCCCATGGGCCTCCTCACTGAGAACCTCGATCCTTCCACATTCTCCTCTTCTTGTGCTCAGAGAACCCGCCTTCTATGACCCGGTTCTCTGCTTCTCCCCAGTTCCAAATTCTCCCCACTTTGCTCCTTTGGTGTGGTCCCTTTCCTGTGGCCTGGAGACAGCTCAGTTAATAACCAGCACATTTTCCAAATCTTCTGTCTTTTCTGCCACCATCCCATCTAATTCCAGTGGGGTCCTCGCCAAACCCTCCTATGTTCCTTGCCAAGTATGTTTACCCATGTCCTGTGCCCATTCCCTCTGCCTCCCACCTACCCCATATTCCAGGGGTTCCTGAATTCTGTCTCTAGCACTCACTGCTCTCATGAAAATGTCTCTCAAGGTCAACATCAGAGCCTCTTGGATCCTTCCCTCTCCTTGAAACCCTGCCTCAACTTGTTCTTTTCACAAGCTGCTAGCCAAATTCCTGACTTTCTAACTGTTCCTCATTCCACTGCCAAAGCTTTATCTTGGGAAAATTAGCTATTACATCCTCCATCTCCTACAGAGACCTTGCAAAACCACACTTATTTAAAGCCCATGTAATCCAAGTACTCCTAAATCTGTCATTCAGGCTTTGACCTCTCTCTCAAGCTTTTACCAAGGTGTCAAAAATAGCCATGTCTGATTCTCACCAGAAGACACAATGCTTCCTTCTGCTAAACGTTTATCTCTCTCATTCCAAGTGCTTATTTCTGTGCCTTCCCAACAGACTACCCCTTTTCTATCGTGTGTATGTGTGTGTGTGTGTGTGTGTGTGTGTGTGTGTGTGTGTGTACACCTGCATGTCTATGTATATATGTATTGTCTCACTAAGACATGAGCGGGATCAGTGTGACATCCATGTGTCTACATCCCAACATGCCTAAGTGGAAATTAGAATGTACCTATTATGGGTTGAATTGTGTGTCCTTCCTCTAAAAGCTTATACCTTGAAGTCTCAACCCTCAGGACCTCAGAATGTGACTCAGTTGGGAGACTGAGTTCCTGCAGAGGTCAAGTTAAAGTGAAGTCAACAGAGTGGGTCCAAGCCTTATAAATGGAGGAATCCTGGACACTGCGATGGCTGCTCCAGGTTGTCACCTTGACTACATCTGAAATTGACTAAAACCCAAGTGGTTGGGCATACCTGTGAGGGAGTTTTTTTGTAAGTACATTATTTAAGTGGGAAGATCCACTCTTAATACAGATCTTTTGAGGTGGGAAGATCCACCTTTAATCTGGATCACACTTTTAGGACATGGAAGAAGGAAACTGGTTCTCTCTCTTCGGGCCTGCTCACCCTCACTCTCATAAGCAAGTCTAATCCTTCACTGGCCGTAGAGCCTACTTCTCTGGGATTCCGGCATACTCTGAGGACCAGTTGAGACATCCAGCCTTGTGAACTGAACAACTACTGGATTCTTGGACCTTCCGTTGGTAGAGAGCCACTGTTGGACTAGCTGGTCCACAGCCTGTTATTATTAGCCATTCTAATAAATCCCCGTGAGTGTGTGTGTGTGTGTGTGTGTGTGTGTGTGTGTGTACAGAGAGAGGGATTCATCCTCTAAGTTCTATCCCTCTAGAGAGCCCTGACTCACACAGACACAGATACACACAGAGGAACGTGACGCAGATGCATGGAGAGAAGAGGCTGACAGAGAGTACAAGACAGGGGCCCCGGAAGCAAGCCACCCTGTGGCATCTGGAACTCCGACTTCTGGTCACTCAGACAGGGAGCACCTTATGTGGCAATAAAAACTAGCGCCGTGGTTGAAAACAAAAATACCCCACCACCAATCCACCAATGAACAAAGGAACTCTGTCATAACACCTTTCTAAGGATTTTCAGGATGAAGCCCTACTGCCCTGACCCCCATCTCCCACCCCCTCACCCCCATCCCAGCAACTTCTGCAGTGTGGCGCCAACCCTCTTCCCAAGCTTCTCTCCTAGGACACACCATCCACACCAGTCTCACCGGCCTCTTCCTGGACTTGAACTCGACCCCTTAGTCACTGCCTCTTGGGCTCTGTTCAAGGGGTTGCCCCATTGGAACACTCTTTTCTCCTTCCAATCCCTGAACATGCATTTGTCGTGGCCAATCACAGTGCATGATCTCCTACTGTTATTACTATCTGCTCGGGAACAAAAACTACATTTTATACCTTCCCCTGCCTTTCACAGGGTAGCCCACCACCTAGCTCATCTGCTATTTACTGCACAAGTCAGACGTCATGAGAAGACAAGGTAAATTGTTGCTGCCTGGAGGAACATGGCTCCCTCCATTGTGAAATACTACCTTAGAGCAACAGTGTAAGATCCTTAAACAGGAAGACAGGCTGTAGAGACGGCTCAGCCGTTAAGAGCACTGGCTGCTCTTCCAGAGGACCCAGGTTCAATTCCCAGCATCCCCATACCAGCTCACAACCCTATAACTCCAGTCCTGGGGGGAATCTGACACCTTCTTCTGGCCTCCATGAGCATTGCATGCACACGGTACATAGACACACATGCAGACCAAACACTCATACATAAAATACGTATAAAATAAAAGTAAATATTTTTTTAAGGAAAAAAGTGACAATTGATGAGGAACACGTTCCACAGTACTTAGGAGTAAAGCTAGCGGTTCTTGTTTATCTTGAAGTGTGACTTCTGCATCAACCTTTCATTAAAATCTCACTGTAAACTCCTATACTCCCAGCACAGAGCACTTCACAAACTCAGGAGTACTAAGCACTACCTTTTTGCTTCCTGTATTTGGTCCTGTCGTCCAGAAAAGGGATCTGAAATGATTGACCCAAACGAACTCCCTCCCCACCATACGTCCTACTAAATTCACTTCCTAGTTATACACAGTGATTCATTAAGCTTTATCCTAATATTTTTGTTTCCATTAAACACTAATTCCCTGTATAGTGCATTCTTTGTGTTCCAAATACCAGTGAATTCCCATTTCATTTTGACACCTGGCTGCAGACTGAAATAAATGGCGTGCTTTGTGCTGCTTTTAATTTTCCTGTCTGGATGGCCAGGAAGCCGCGCAACTTATGGTGCTTTTCTGGAGGTGGTGAGAGATTTGTAGTCTCAGAGTGCCCTGCCTCGTCCAAGGCAATGATGGGGAACAAATGATGGGTTTAGTTTTTCATGTTCCAATCCTGGGGCTGGTGGAGCCAGGGGCCTTGCCTGTGCCAAGTGAACTCTCTACCTCTGAACTCTGCCCCCAGCCCTGGGTAGAGTGCCCAGACCAAGCTAGCTCCTCACCTTCGATAAGTGAATGTGGATCTTATTCTTAGCATCTGCGGTCTCCGCAATGCGATTGGTGAAAGCCAAGTTCACCTTGTTGAACTGATTCCACATCTCGTTGGCCGTCACAATCAGAAGGTTCTCAATGTCGTCTCTCAGCTTGGTGGAGGCTGCCCTCTCACTTTGGGAACGGAGAATATTGTCATCTGTAAACTTGGCCCATGACTCGGGCACCGACACCCTGGAAATGGGAAGAGAGATGATGGCGGCAATGATATGTCAGCCCTGATGGTCTGCAGGGAGTGCTCGTCCTGCAAGAGAAAGGCCCCAGTGCCACCCATCCTAGACACATTGCATGAAATGGTAACAACAGAAGGAAGATAATTTGAATTTTTTTCTCAATTGCTCCTATTTTACTATTAACCAGTAGTGTATTAATAGGCATAAAGCAATTCTTCTGCCAGACTGGGGATGCATTACTGAAGGGCAAGAGCATGTACAGTCTTTGCAAATGTGTCACGATCAACCCAATAAACAGAAGCAAAAATGTCAAGCTTAGGGGTAACCAAAGATGTGCCAAGTGAAAAAAAGCAGGGCACTGAGAAACCATTTCAGAAGAGTAAAGAGAGAAATGTGAACTTGCAGCTGGGGATGTGTTTAGGAATGTGTGCTGTCTTGAGAATGTCGAACTGGTTTAGTCTTGCTGGACGATGTGCTGGAATGCAGCACAGACTAAGAGTTCACTGCTTAAATGTTTGCAACTCAGAAATTCCTCTGTCCCAAGAAAATAGTATTCCCAAAAATGGATATGGGAGGGCATTCATTTCAGTAATATTTATATAAAGCTTAGAAAGCTTAGAAATGGCCTAAATGAATGAAAGTGCAGGTTAGATTAATATGCGGAAAATCTACATAGCGTGCAAATTCACCAATATTTACTTCATAAATCTATATTAACCTAGGAATACTAAGCTCACAAACAACATTATTGATACAGCATGAGGTGAAAAGTTGGATAGACCATAGAAATGGTGTGTGGGCAACACCATTCTCTAAGGTTATAAGCTATCATCTGTCAATCTAGGGATACTTGGAAGGACTAAGTTGTCAACGTTGGGTGTCTCTGAATGGTAGATTTAATAGGTGGTATCTGTTTGCTTGTTCTTATAATATAGTGTTGAATAGGACTCAATGTTGACTAGACCCAAAATAATGTCATGGATGCTCCATATATTTTGTAAGGGGTTGCTAAAAATGGAGGCCTTTCAAAGGGCTAAGTCCCAGGCCACCACCCTTTCTCCAGGAAAGCAAAAAAAAAAGCTCCTTGCTCACCTTGAGTCAAGTAAGGCATCATGTAGGGACTACATAGAACACAGGGTCTGGTTCTGATTCACACCTAAACAGTCAAAGTCCAAGTGGTAACTGATGTTGTATCTCTCAAGAGACAGGACCAGGCACCCACATGACAGAATCAATTTTGGAGTCACTTTAGGGGAAGTGTGTGGACACAGGTGTGGGGGAACCGTGGGGATCTTTACAGGGTTATGAAAATCCCCCATCTTACGTGTGGCTGTGGTTACACAGACATCCAACTACGACAGACCCACCACCACGCGCATGCAGCTTGGCCATTTTAATTCTAGGTAAATGTCACTCCATCGAACTTGGTTATTTTTTTTTAAAGGAAGTGGTGGGCTCGAACTATAAGCCCCGCCCCAGAATGGCATCCAGGGGTCCGGCAAAGAACTAGCAGTTAGGCAAATGTAACAAGCAGTGGTGAGAAACGCATGCACCGTTTCCAGTGGTCAGTTTTCCAGAGTGGGTTGTTAGGAACATGACTTTCCCTTTTGCAAATACTCATTTGCCTTCTGGTTCTGCAACATAAAAACTCTCACAAGGGCCGGGCGGTGGTGGCGCACGCCTTTAATCCCAGCGCTCAGGAGGCAGAGCCAGGCGGATCTCTGTTCGAGGCCAGCCTGGTCTACAGAGCGAGATCCAGGACAGGCACCAAAACTACACAGAGAAAACCTGTCTCAAAAAAAAAAAAAAAAACAAAAACCCTCTCTCAAGAAGTTGCTCCCATAGACTTCCAAGATTCCAAAAGTATGAACCTAAGAAACATCTGTTCCTTATAAATCACCAAGTCTTGGGAACTTGTGATAGTATTTTTTAAAAAGAAATGGAGTAGGATGACTTGTATACTGCATCATTATGGAAGCGGAGAGAATGACGTTACAATCACAGAATGGCATGGGCCCGCTTACGTGGCATCAACTTTCTCCACGCCCCGGAAGTAGCTCACGCCCTCCGAGGTGTTTCGAAGGTGCTGGCATTTATCGTCGATCCGGAAGGCTGTCTGTTTATCACTCAAGTCCTTCTCCAGCTCGTGCTGTGCAGCTCTGTTTGAGCTACAATACCCAGGGGAGAGAAGAGAGACAAGTTTCCAGTCAGGCAACTACTTCCCAAACAACCAGGCATTGCCCTTTTAAGGTGGAACCTTCCACAACTCTCCTCCATCAAAACAATCAACTCCTACTCCAAAGGAGCATCTGTGGAGATGGTCGTACATGGGCGTCATAAGAACCCCACCCTCCCCTGCCCTGCCCCTCCGCACCCCTCCCCTCCCTTCCATGTTTCCTGTCCATGGGGTGTAGGGAAGTGGGGAGAGAAGGTGGAGGAAGAATGATATATCCTAACGCCCACCACCAGTTCCAGGCAGGACAGTGGTTTGCAGTCATATGTCCATTTCTGTGCCTTCCTCTCTTCCTTCCTATTCAGCTTCTGTATTCTCACCCCTTTCTCTATGCTTTGAATATAATTTCCCCAAGAACTCATGAGACACACACAGCAAAACCTCCCTCGGTCCATTGGCAACCTAAATTTGAGGCGATGTTGTGGCTCAGATGTTTCCCAGGAGCCATAAATTAAGAGTCAGAATCAGCCAGGCGGTGGTGGCGCATGCCTTTAATCCCAGCACTGGGGAGGCAGAGGAAGGTGGATCTTTGTGAGTTCGAGGCCAGCCTGGGCTACAGAGTGAGTTCCAGGAAAGGCACAAAGCTACACAGAGAAACCCTGCCTCGAAAAACCAAACCAAACCAAACCAAAACAAAACAAAACAAAAAGTCAGAATCAACTTCCAAGAGTGCTTGAGAAGATGTCAGGGAACTGGTGGTTCACCCCAGCACTCTGCCCCAGTGGCCCACCTACTGGGAGAGAAGAGACCCTGCATCTCAGTAATACAGTCTTGCCTGAATTCCAGGGAAAGAGAGGACCCACAAGTCAAGCCCAGAGACTAGCCCTGGATGAGAGGTGGGCATGGGCAACAGGTGAAACATATCTTCATTCATATTCACTGTTTATTTAACGAATAATTGTTGTGTGAGCCTGTGAAATAGTGAATACAGCAGAAATTCTTCTCTGAGGAGTTTGTCCTTCCATGAACACATAGACAATACACACATTACATGGGCAGCTGGTGTGGCTGGAAGAGCAAGGTAAAAAACAAAACAGGAACCAGGAGCCCCAGAGTAGGGGTGGTGATTTTACACAGGGTGGTCA
This sequence comes from Peromyscus nudipes, assembly GCA_902168325.1. Classification (NCBI taxonomy): domain Eukaryota; kingdom Metazoa; phylum Chordata; class Mammalia; order Rodentia; family Cricetidae; genus Peromyscus; species Peromyscus nudipes. Next base: position 1,843 of record CABHPH010159500.1, on the reverse strand, counting down.
GGAGGCGTTTCATCAGATGACGCTGAGCCCTGGCATAAGGACAACCAGGTCACACATGTTGGACGCTGGATGTTGCAAAGGCCCAGGTTTTCTCCTAAGTGAAGCTGGAGACTGCTGACTTGCCATTTAACTAGATCATTCTGTTGCTGTGCTGAGGACCGACTGCTGAGACCTGGGAAGTCCCACTGGAAAGCCACAGCAGTGACTCAGAGGAGTAAGATGGCAGAGACTAAGTGGACAGCAGAGGAGATAAGAAGTATTCAGACTCCAGATGTGGTTAAGAAACAAGCCAATCTCCCAGGAGGTTGGACCTCAGAGATAATCAAGAGCTCAGCTGAGTCACTGGATTGATGGAAATCCATCACTGGAGTTGGGGGACATATGGATGGGAGGAGGGTCTGAAGGGGGTTGGTGGACATACTAAGCCTGAGTGCTCTTTCCACCCACATGTAGACCCCAGTAGGCTGTTGAAATTTGGGGAAATCTATACTAGAAACAGAGAGTTGAGAGCTGTTAGCTCTCACAGCTGTGGCCTGTGAGACGCAGGACAATTGAATGATCAATCACCTCTGTGCTTCTAGAACCCTAAGCGAGGCCCGGCACAGGAATCGCCTGGGAAAGATTGCTTCCAGTGGAATGAACTGGAGCCTGCAGCTTCCACTCACTGTGGCCTGTGCCTACAGACAAATCACGTAGCATAACGCTTTAGCTTTTTTTTGTAAAGTAGGAATGAGGGCAGCCCCGGGCAAACTATTTGTATTTATGAATTCTAGAAGAACATACATGCAAAAGATGCCTCCCCTTGATGCCGCTGAGCCTCCTGCTTTGGGTTATTATGCTGGGACCCTGGAGCAGAAGATCTGTCTTGTGATCTAGGACCAGAATGTCCCATGGGTTTCCTCTCTTGGGATGTCATCTTTGATGAGAGGGCAGCCTGCCAGTCAACCTGGGAAGGTATGTGGGGTGGTACTTCATCAACTTGTCATATAAACAAAGATGTCAAGAGCCTTAGATGCCATGTTAGTGCCCAGGGAGGTTCAATTTTCAGCTGATGTGCCTTCTGAGAGTGTGACAGTCACATTCAAAACAAGCGGAGAGAGTACAATGGAAAAGCTACGCAGGGAGCTGAGGTCAGCTCTGTGCACTATATTTAAGCAAAAGAAAGCTCCTTAAAGGGTCACCAACAAAAATCCAAACAAGAGAATTCACATGGTCAGGACCTTGTGCAAGGGCCTGTAATACAAGCGAGGGAGACAATCAGTAACGCAGACTCATAGAGAGATGTAGTTCTCTCAGCATGGAACAATCGTGGCTACAAAAAGCCAAGGACACAAGGCATAACAGCAGATTTTGGGATTATGAAAGAAAATGGAGATCAGTACAGACTCTTGGAAACATGCTAAATGTAGATTCTGAAATTCTTAAAGGAGTCGTGAGTTCAGATCATAGCTACCCCATTCATAACCAAACCATGCCAGGCAGCCTCCATAATCATTTGCACATCTCACCAATTTCTGAGTAATAGAGCCTTCTAATGCCACCTCCAGAGGACTGTGGCATGCAAACCTCACCAACCTTCCCAGTGTTGACTCCAAGGCTTGGTTGGGCAAACTAAGCCGGTAGTAATTTGATGCCTCTGTGAGACTTGTTACCTGAGGTGTATCACGTCATCTTTGATAACAGCAGTATATACGTGGCCATTGTTTCTTTGGGTAGGGGTGGCATTTTCAACACTGCTTCTTTGTGTGACCATAGCCAACATGGACTTTTGGAGGACTGCAAGTCACCAGGCTTAACGAGTACCTTTTCTATTCTGACAGGCATTACTATAACTTAAGAACAT
>CABHPH010159499.1:0-24571 GCA_902168325.1 Peromyscus nudipes | reverse complement strand
TGTCGGGTTTAGGGGTGGAAGAAGCTACGGAAGATCACCAGTGCCAGTGCTGCTGCCGAGACTCGGCATCTGGCCTTCCAATTCCGGCCTTGCCACTTAAACAGACCCATGTCCTCTCTTCACGGGGTTGCAGTTTTCCCCAGCTAGACAGAAGGATTCAGTTGGCCGACTCAAAGCTCTCCAAGCCCCCAGATTAAAGAAGGGCGACACAAATGACTCCCCAGGGCAGGAGTGGTAGTGGGCCACACTCTTGGGAAGTCAATCTGTCAAGGCCAGGGCAAGAGGTCAAAGAGAGGGCGGCCTGGGCCTCGCCGGGCACCTGCCAGGGCCAGGAACCCGTCGGAGGCCCAGGTGGGAGAAGGGTCCTTACCGCTGCCACCGCCGCCTGCGGTCGCCACGCTGCGTCGCATCCATTCGTAGGGTGTCCGCCTCTGCGCTCCTGGCGAGGATGGTGCGCCCGGCGGGCCGAGGGACTGCGCCAGGAGACCGGGCCCGGGCCCGGGAGGCGCGGGCACCGGGCTAAAGTCCGGAGGGGGCCCGAAGGCCAGCGGGGCCGGGCTGGCGGCGGGGGCCGCCGGGCCCGGGCCATAGGCAGCTGCCCAGTCGTCCTTGGGCGCAGGGAAGGGCGCGGGCCAGGTCGGAGGGGGCGCGGGCGCCGGGGCGGGCTCCACGTGCGTGTAACCCGCGAAGTCGGGGTACTGCGGGGGTGCGGGCGCCGGGCCGGGGGGCGCGTAGGTCGGAGGGCCCAGGCCGAGGCTGGAGGGCCTGGCGGGGCCCGGATACACCGGGGAGTCCTTGTCCAGCACATAGCCCACGTACATGGTGACCGCAGGGTCCCCCGCGCATGCTGGGCCCTGGAGCCGCCGTGCCGGCCGGCCGCCCCGACGACCAGCGACTGCTCACCTGGACCCGCGGCCGCCGCCGCGCCCGCCCCACCCCGGCCTTTTATAGCCGCGGGCCGTCCGCGGCCCCAGCCGGGCGGCTTTGCATTTCAAAGCGGGGGGAAGCCTCGGGGCCGCGAATCAAAGGGGGAAGCCCGTCGGGCGAAGGGGTTCAAAAGGAGACAAATTGCCGCCCTAAGCAGGAGGTGGATGGGCCTGGGGGCTGGGGACCCAGAGAGCGCCGCCTGGGTTGAGGGTCCAGGCACTGCTTCATGTTCCGACTCCTCCTTCTCCTTCGGTGGTCGCGGGGACCTCCCCACCACCGATCCCCGGGGTTACAGGTGGAGAAACTGGCTTGGAGGGGTGGGGGGACCTTAGGCCAGCCTCATCGAGCATACGGTGGTGCTGTGTGAGCCTGTGGTGCTGTCAGCAGTGACCACCAGCTTGAGGTGAGGGAGAGAGCAAGGCTGACTTCAAACGGGGGTTCCGTCTGTAAGGTAGAGGGCGTCTTGGGGGGGGGGGAAGGGTCACGACCCCTCGGGTCCCAGATGAAAGCTGTGGGAAATGTGCATATGCAGATAGCCAGTCTGCATGCTCCTGAGTGTTTCCCCTTGTTGGCTCCACAGAGAAATTTCTCAAAGGTGTGGGCCAGGGGGGACTTCTGAGGACACCTTGGGAAACTTCACAAAGTCTCCATGGCTCCTTCCCTTCCCTTATTGTTCTTGTTGCCGAGATGCTTCAAATAAACACGAAAACAGAGCCGCATCACGAACCCACCACCATGCAGCCTCTGTAATTATCAGGTTTTTCTCACCTTCCCCCCTCCCCCATCTACTGCCTTTTTCTAAAGCATTTTAAAACAAATTTCCGGCTTCATGTCATTTTTACCCCTACACATGTCAGACGGCGTTTCTAAAATACATGGACAAATTCCTGAGTATTTGTTATTTAATGCAGTTTATATTCAACGTACTCCAACTGATTGGGGGCGGAATGTGTTTTTGCAGTTGGCTCGATGAATCCTCATTGGTTAACCGATGCTGGCATTTTAAATGTCTGTGTGTTCTTTCCTACTCCATCGAAGACAGGCAGACACTCCACAGCTGCTTGAACAGGAGAAGGGATAGTTGAGACTAGGGGGGGTGGGGGGTGGGGGGTCATGGCTGAGGAGTTGGGGAAGGAGATGTCTCTGGGTCAGGAAGGCTGGAGTAGATGAGGACCCCTCCACATGGCGCTCAGGGCCAGGGAGGGAACAGTGCAAAAGAATCCTCTGAGATTTGACCACCTCTCCCGTTCCAGCACCAGGAGATGTGCAGGATGTGTGTGGACCCTCAAAGCAAGGCAGAACCATGTCATAACTCTTCAGCTTTCTTTCTCTTTACAGGGCCAGTCAGCATCACCTCAAGGCAGGCGGGTGAGCCACGGTCACACTGTAACTTGCTGGGGGACACAGTGCAAAATGAAAATGCCAGGTCTGTTGTTCAGAAATTACCTGGAATTTCATGGTGGTGGGACTCAGCCAAGCACAAGATTCCTTTGAAGCTGAACCCTGTGTGACTGCACAGATGTCCTGCCCAAGAAGGTGTCCCTGATCAGAATCAGCAGTAAGCCTAAACGGTCCCCTTCCTGCTCAAGGGAACCTGCCCATTGAATGGATGGAAGCAGGGAGGCCCAGAGAGGAAAGGACAAAACTCCAGTTCCTGCTTCATAATGAGGCTGAGTGTAGACACAGTGGCGCTCACAACTGTCTCAGCAGGGGAGGCCACCATAGCCCCAGGTTAGAAGACACCTGGCGTCTGGGCTCCACTGAGAGCCCAACCAGGAGATAGATACACAGGGGCGAAAGATAAAGCCCAGAAGGGTGGAATTTTCTCTCAGCTGGGATGACTAGGGCTGCTCCTATTGTGGGAAGTGAAGGAAGGCCTGGAAGGGAGGGTGGGGACCTAAGGGTGGGGAAGCTGCAGGTTTGGAGTCTGACCCACCTGGCCAGAATGAGCAACCTGGCTCATTATAGGTGAGCATGAAGTAGGGGTTACAGGGAGTGAGTGTCCCACCAAGGGAGGTGTGCAAGGGATCGCTGGACTTCTCCAGTGAGGGATCTCATTCTGGGGAGGGCAGAGGATTGGTGGCCTCTAACCAAGAGTATTCTAGTTCACACCTAGTCAAGAGGCTTTTCACTTGAGATTAGAGATTCACTTTTTCCTGCGTTCACCCATTTGCCATGTACAGACTGACCTACACACCTGTGCATCATGCTCGGCCTGGAACGATGCCCGCTGCCTTAGGGCGCCTCCAGGGCTGGGGGCCGGATGTGAAATAATGTTTTCAATGAAGGGGATGGTATGTCTTGGTTCTGGTCAGGAACAGGAGGCTGGAGGATTCCTGCAGAGGGAGGTAGCACACGGTCGGGGAGCCTGGTGAGTGGGGTACTGTAGTCCAAGCGTCAGTATGAACAGAGGCCCCGTGGACTCAGGGAAAGCATATTCCCCTAGAACTGATAATCCAGTCTTGAGTGAGGGGCAGGAGCCATGTGAGAGCCTCATCCTACCCCTCACACCTGGAGAGAGAAGTTGGACGGGGTCCTGAGTGGCGGAGGCATAAGCCAGCGTTTGGTAGTAGCTTTGAGGTAGGTCAGTGTAGCAGGAGACTGTAGCAGGGAAGAGAAGAGTCAGGGGACCCCAGGTGGACATCCCTCAGGCACTCCCGAGATGCACCACCCTTCCTGAGTCCTCGCTGTCTCTCCCTGAGATGGCAGCCTGGTTTGCTACAGTGGCCTTCCTACTCTACTCACTGAGCAGGTGCGAAGGGTGAGGCCTCATGCCAAGCATACATCACTTCCGCCCATCCTCACCGCTGCCCAGAGAAAGAGAGGCCGTAGTTATCCCTGCTTTCTTTTTCAGATTAACATATGGATTCAGAGAGGTAAAGTCACCTTCCCGAGGTCACACAGCAAGTCATTGACCTATCTGGCAGTTTTTTCTTCCCTCTAGAGATGGTTGACTGGTAAGCACAGAGAGTGACCCCAAATGTGTGTCGGCCTCCCCACCCCACAACTTGTTAGCTGGGTTGTGGGAGCCCGCAAAGATTCCAACTTGTGCTTTGACTCAAGGTCAGAAAGGTCAGAGTTTACGTTGCTCTCCAAGGCTGCATAATAGGGGGAAAGGCATGGTTACCAGGTGTCTTATACGTCAAGGCCTCATCACAAGATGCTTTGCTGTGGGGCATGGTTACCAGGTGTTTTGAAGGGTCTACACTTGGTTGTACGGTGTCCTTTGATCTTGAAAGGGGGAGGTCTTTTGCCTCTCCCTTTGCTAGTGTATTAAAAAGCCCATTAGAAATAAATTCGAAGCTGCTGGGTATTGACCCAGGGCCCTCCTGAAGTTATCATGTGTCTCTATCGTCTCTCTCCGTCTACGTCTATATTTCCTATCTAGCATTTCTCAATTCCTCATTCCCTCCTTCAAGGGACCCCTCGATAGGCCGGAGCTGAACCCCAACACTGGGCTCTGACACTGGATTTTGCTTAAACAAATTGCTGCTTCCTCTTCCTCCTCAGGCTTCTTCATGCAAAAGAGCCTCTAGGCTCCCCTCACCCTCGCCCCTAGGTGGACCCCTTCGTCAGAAGATATGGCATCATGGATGTGACTCCTTCAGTTCCATAACTAAAGCTATTGTAACCCTACTTAAGAGTTCAAATCTGAAACGGTAGCCCCCATACCTCCACCTCTGACCTGCCATCTGACCTTGAGCCCCTGGGCCCCAGACTCCCACCAGAACTGGTAGCAGCAGATGGCAATACCACTGTGCATGGCCCCTGCCTATCCTAAACCAGTCTCTTCCTTTGGACAGCCCCCCTCTCTCTGGGTGTGGCTGTTTATTGGGCCCCTCCTTCCTCCCTCTTCCCCGTGGAAGCTCTCACTCCAGGCTGCTCTCACACCAGGGCCTCATGGGGTGGGGTGCCCAGGATGAAAGCCTCATAAAGATCTCACTGATAACTTGGTTTATGGCCCTGGAACAGAAAGGTTTGGGGCTCAGTTTCTGCTGAAAATGGTTTGCTTAAGAGAAACCACTGGGTACCAGGGCCAGTGTCAGACCCGCCATGTTCCCAGCCCTAGCCTGTTGAGCCCTTCTCTAGACAGCAGACCGAAGGCCAGCCAAGCTTCAGGCTTGCTCTGCGTCATTGCGCAGGTCAGTGATCCCTCCTTCACCTCAGAAGTGGGGGTGGCTGTCCATGTCTCAGAGGCAGAGGTGAACCTTGACGTGGGCTGTTAGGGTTCCCTAGAATCATTTTTGCCTTTCAGATGGCCCTGTCTGCCTCCCCTCCTTCTGCCCCTCTAGAGGTGAGGTTGCCACCTGCTGTCACTCTAGAGCATTGCAAGAGGAATTATCCCTCATTGCCTAGGCTCTGGTGACAGAGGCCACCACTATTCTTCTGGGAAACAGAGGCAGCCAGCCTCCTTCCCCAGACACCAGGGACCAAAGGAGACACCAGAACCAGGGCCCAGAGCAAGCACAGAATGTCCTCATCAGAAGGAGTCCTGTGTCCAGCAATGTGCCAGGAATGAAAGTAGGCAAGGAGGCTCAGTGGTCAGAGCTCAGACAGAACCCAGAGGTTCCAACTCTGATTCACAGTTGCCCCGAAAGCTCCCCAGCAGCCCAGCCTAGCCTCAAACTCCACGCTGTACCTCAGCTACCTGGTCTCATCCACACTTAAGCTGTGGTGGCTTTCTGGCCTCAGGATAAAAGCCAGCCTCCCAGAAGCCTTCAAGTCCTTCATGCTGGCCCTCCCCATCTTTATATATCTCAACATTACCATTTCTCTCCGCTGATCAACCACTTCAAGATCTTTCTGGCCTCAGAGATTCTGCAAAGGCTGTTCCCTTTGCTTCAAGCACTGTTCCCATTTTTTGCTTCCTGTGTGACCTTTCAACCTCAGGTCAGAATTGAAATACGTCTTCCCGAAGGAGCTTCTGAGGCCCGGACAAGAACGCTCATCTGCCCAACCCAGTATTCTCTGTATCTCTTTTATTGTACCCACCACAAATTAGTATTATTAATGTTGTTTCTTTGATGTTTGTTAGTGATTTCTGAGGGAAGGGGGGGGGCGGCGCGTGCGGGTCACATAGTAGGTGCTCAGTGAACTTCCTTCATGCAGATGCATGATGGGAGAAACAAGACAGCCTGAGAGTAAGAGTGAGAGCCCCCCCTCCACCCCCACCCCCCGGCCCCGGAAGACCTGTTGTGTGCCTTCAAGCAGGTTCTGTCCCCCCTCTGGACCTTAAGAGCCAGTGCTCCCATGAGGGAGAAACAATAGGGTCCTCAAGGGTCCTGCCGCTGTTCTGTGTGTGGTAGGAGGGTGCGCCCCAGTGCGCTGGGGTCCTGGGGCACTGCGATGGCATGTGATGTGTGTGTGGGGGGGGGGGAATGCTGGGGTAAGTGTGAATGGACATGTCTTGAACTCCAAACCTCCTGCCATCCTGGCCTGCTTCACTAGCTACCGCCTGCGCCTGGCCCAGTAAGAGAAGTCCCAAGACTCTCTGGAAGGTGACTCATGTCCCCCTGTTCCCCTCGCCTGCTCAAAGTGTTGCCATGCCGTGAGTTCTACTCCAAGCCTCTGGCTTTCCAGCTGCAGGTAGAGGATCTACCTATCTGCTCACGGTGTGTAGCCGGTGAAGGACGCTAGGGTGAGGCCGAGGGTCCTGCTGCTCGGGCACCTCCCTAGGAAGCCCTCCATCCTCTGGGCCTGTCCAGTGTCCTTGTGCTGAGGATGCCCTTCTGACACTGGAGATGATCGTGCTAAGGTCTGGGATGTGTACTGCTTCCTCACACCCGATGCCTGCCCCGGGAGCCTTCAGGGCAGCTCCAGGAGCGTGGGAGAGCCAGCTGTGGTGGCTGCTGGCCCTGCCCACGGGGACTTCTCCCATGGGGGCTCCCCTTCCGGGCCCTCAGCTCACACCACAGAGGGCTGCTTCCTGCTCTGATGGTGAGGGAGATGTTGGGGTTTACACACAGTCTGGACCCTCTCTCCAAGGCGGAACATGAATGTAGAAGTTAAGATCAGGCCTTTGTTGCTGTTGCCTCTGTGCCCACACTACAGGGTCATATGGCCTGCTATGAGACGCTTCTGTCATGACCTTCTACCTTGACTGTAAAATGAGTGGGCGGAGAGGCCTCCCTCCAGCTCCGGTCATGGACCCCTCCGTGACAGCAGTCCCTAGGAATACCTGAGGGTCCATTATCCTTTGTGTCACTCTAACTGTTCTGCCTCAGGCTCACACCGAACCTGTGTGGGGACTTGTACTCATGCCTCTCACAGCATGTGAGGTGAACACTTGTATCTCCGTTTTAAAGTTCCAAGACTGGGGCATTCTGTGAGTCCTACCGCTAAGAAGCACCTGGGTTGGTTTGGAATTTCGGGCGTAGAGCTCAGGCCCTTACCCCTCAGTATACCACCGGACCGTAGGAGTGAGAAGTGAGGTGCCTCAAGGCCTAGAGCCCCCCTCTGAGTTCTACGCATCATCCACTGTTAACAGCTTTCCCCCTCACTGTTTGACCATAGCCAAAGGAGCTCCTAGGATACGGGCAGGGAGTGAATGTACACGCTTTGTTCTGTCCACAGTGGGGCTAGGGCCACGCTTTGCCACCCCAGCATGGTGGTGCTACCTGATCCCTGCGGAATGCCGAAGAAGCAGCGAGGGCAGAGGCGCACAGTGATGGGGTGCTCTCAGAGGAAGAAGCCACCCTTCCCTCTGTCGTTCTTACAGGCATCATGCTGCCCTGGAGGACAGCGACAGTGTCGACAGTCCCAGGTGTCCGCCCTGACCTAACCTGTGTTCTAGAGTTGGACACTGAGGCTTGGGCAACCCAGGGACTCATTCATTTAAGGTTCTCCAGCCTGGAACAGAGAGGCTGGAATCTGAACCTGACTTTAGTCTCTGGGTGCCAAATCTACCTTCAGTTGAGACAGTTTAGCCTCATGATCGAGGCCTTCGTAAGTGCCCTGTGGCACTCACTCTGTGTAGTTCTGTATCTCCTGTGCATGGCCTCCCGCCGCGCCGCGCGGGGGGCCCCCCCCCCCCATCAGCGGGAAGAGAAAGAGCTCCTGTGCCCACCAAGGGTTAATGGTGGTGGTAGAGCTAAATGATTCCAGATGGGCCAGCGGACGGGCTGGGCTGGCCGGAAACGACAGCCCCCACCTTCCCCTGGGGAGCCGCCACCAACACCCCTCCCCTCTGTGCTGCGTCTTTGGCCCCCAGCTGTCCCCTGCCCCCAGGGCCTACCAGCCTCCTTTCCCTAGTCAGTGTCCAGCCATGAGGGGGGCCTGCAGCCGAACATCCCAAAGTCCGTGTGCAACAGTGACCCCAGCTGAGAAACTGAGGCTCAGATAGGAGAGGGGCCCCTCCAATGACTGTGAAAGTCCAGGGCCAGGTGTCCCAACTTCCTTTGGGACTATGGAGTGGACACTCCTCCTTGCTTCTTTTAAGATATTCTGATTACTGCAATTGTTCTGAGGGTCCAGAGGACCACAACCAGGAGAAATTCTGGGGGTAGAGTGCCCCCTCTTCCCCTCTTCTTCCCCTCACCTCTCTCTTTCCCTCTGTTTTGTGATTTGGGGCTCAAACCCAGGGAGTTGACAATTTCTGGTGGAGTCTTTGGCACAGGAAATCCTGTGTAGGCTTGACCCTGTGACCTTCGGCATCATCCATGCTCCCCCATGACCCTGTGTAGACACCGAGCCCTGGGTCAGGCACTCCTCCTGGAGACTCATTACCCTACATGGTCTGGGCCAGTCAGAGTACCCTCTTCCACACAGTCCCGCCCAGCGCTCTGCCGAGCAATTGCTACTGAGACGAGACCAAGAAGTGATAGCAAGATAAATAATGGAATTTCCCTGATCTGAGACCTTGGAGAAAAGGCGGGGAGGTGGGGTACAGAGACACAGAAGATAAGGTCAAAAGAGGGCAGAACTTAGCTGTGCATGATCTCAGACACCCCTTCTGCAAACCCTGGAGCCCAGCATCCCCAGGAGTGGGGGTGGGTAGCTCTACTCAAGTCCCCAAGTCCTTTTGAAACAATATCCAGTGGATCTTGGAGGGCTAGGAGTCTAAGGCCAGGGATTTAGAGACGTGAATGTGTAAGAGAAGCCACCAAGGGGTCTGGGGAAGAGGGACAGTGAGATGGACTGGAACACCACACATGGTACCTTGCTCAGCAGCTAAACTAGGAGGGAGGCGGGGCAGGGCACCTGGCTCTGAGTGTGGTTCCGGACCACCTACATCCATCCTTGCTATTGCCATATGAGCTCAAGCAGCTCATTGAACTTGTACCTCAGTTTCCCTGTTATAAAATAGGGCAAATAATCCCTTTCCTGTTTCCTCAGGGGCTTTAAGATGCTAAAAAGGGGGGTGAGTGGGTAGCATGAACATGTGAGGCAATGTGCTGGGTGACCTTGGACAAGTCATGTTCCCTCTCGGTGCCAGTTTACCTCTGGGCCTTTGTTCCTTCTGGAGAAAACATGACTGATGTTATCCTTCTTGGGAGAGTTTCAGGAGCCCCAGGCCAGAGACCTGACACCAGAGCCTAACACACCAGGCTCTGCCATTGCTGCCTGGGGACTCCAGTCAGAAATGTGCCGGTGAAGCAAGAGACGTGTTTTTATCTCCAGGGTGGTCAGACTGGGAAGAGGTGGCCACTGTCCTCCTAAGCCCTGTCTGTGGTACTAACAAGAGCTAGAGGGGAATAGTCTAGGACAGGGACCAAGGGGAGGGGGTGCTTAAACCAGGCTGTCTCCCATCATCTTGTGGTCTGGCTCGTCATGTCGCAGGGCTGGTCCGGTGAGGTCCCAGGGGCTCCTGAGAGGAGAACTCAGCTCCCATCATGCTTGGATTCCTGGGGTGGTCTGCCTGTAAGAGTTTCTGCTTCTGGAATCTAAGAATATACTTTTTTTTTTTTTTTTTTTTTTTTAACCCAGCGTCTCCCCATGTGGCTAAGCCTGGTCCTCTGGTGTGCCTGTCTGGGATCACAGGCGTGCTCCAGCACTCTCAACTGCCTAGTGGCTCTTATCTTGCAGTGTGTGTTGAGTCAGACGCTCCTTTGATGACTGACTCATCTGTATGCAGAGATGAGCGGGAATCAGACCCAAAGTTTAAGGTAGCAAAGGACACAGCTCCAGGCCCAGGTGAAGAGTCAGGACTTGGCCGTGGCAGTCCTTAAGACCCTGATCTCCCCGAGCCTCCTATGGGTCTTCCTCTAGTGTGTTGTCAGCCACTCCTCCAGTGGGTACCTGCTTGTCTGGGAATGTTTCTCCAACTCAGATGGCCTCTTGCTACAGAGTCCCGGCACCCAGCACAGTTCCTCACACAGGGCAGATGTTCAGTGGGCATGTTAACTGAGTGAACGCTGAGTTCACTACACAGATCATCGGCACTTCCTTTACAGATGGGGAAACTGAGGGACAGAGAAACACACACACACACACACACACACACACACACACACACACACACACACACACACACAGACTCCAGGTGCCATGGTGAAGGGAGGCTCCATTTGCCAGGCATCAGCAAGCGGAGCAGGCCACTCTAATAAAGTGACTCAGTGGCTGGCGTGGGCAGCGGAATTTCTAAACATCCCCTCACATCCTGAGCAAGCCGGTGAAGGGAGGGTGCAGAGGGAAAGGAGGAAGAAAAACAAGAAACTTGGGGGAAAAGAAAGAGAGAGGGAAAAAAAAAAACCTGAAATTGAAAACAGACGCAGGCGTCCACCCTCCCTGCTCCACCTCCCCCCCCCCCCTCCCCCGGCCTGGCCCATCAGAACCGGCCCGCAGCCCTTCCCCCAAAGTGTGTGGTGGTGGTAGTGGGGGCACGTAAAGCCCACAGTGGAGTGAGCGCTGGGGCTGACTGTGGTCACAGTCCCCGCTGCCCTATCTGGGACTTAGGCTTGCTCTGGGAGTAACTTTGAGGGAGAGGAGAACAGAGAGGAGGCCAGAGCCAGAACGGGCCCAGACCAGTCGTCAGCGTCCTGCCTGCCAGCGAGACCCAGGGCGGCCCCTCCAGGCTGCTCCGCTCCTCCCAAAGGATGCTTTTGGAGTGAGGAGGGGCCGGCCTGCTCCTGGCCCCTGAGCCCTCTCTCCATCCCCCTGTCTCTCCCAAGGCTTGCCGCAATCAGGCTAGCCCTTCTACTGCTGTCCATTTTGGGTCCAGCACAATAACAGAGGACAGTGAGGAGGACTTCCTGGAGGGGGTGATAGCCCACACCAGAAGCCATCTGTAGCCTGGTAAGTTCAGGGAGGAGAAAACCCATCCCATGTCTTGTCGTCTCCCCCTTCCACCCCGCTAGCCTGTGCTTCTTTGTGCAGAAAAAAATAAAAGACAAAATTGTAACAAAATCAGCTAGAAGGAGGGCAAGGACTCCCCTTGATATCAGGGCTGTCCCTCCACCCCCACTGTGGTTAGCTGCTGCCCCCTCAATCCTGCTGCCTACCTGACCTCTTCAGACACCCCCAGAGCTTTCTGGATGCCAATGGAGCAGGACCTCCAAGGCACAGCAAAGACTGTGGGGGATGGGGAGAGGTAGCAGGGCCAGGGGAGGGGAATCCAGAGGTGGCTAATAGCTTTCGCAGAAATGGGGACCTCAGGGATCCTAGCCTCTGTCCCTTGGATCAAGTCTTACGCCTAAGACTAAGTCTGGCTCCAGGCCTGTCAACTGCCAGGCAGACTTCGGAGATTTTAAATAGATTTGCAAATTTTCCAGATTCCTAAGATGGCCTTCCAAACCCCTAGCCACTGGGAAAATTCTGGGTCTCAAAGTTTCGGATGGAGGCAAGTTTACAAACCGGACTAGTGGTCATGTGGCTGGGGTGGGGTCTAGTTCCGGGCTCTCAGGTTGGGGGCTCCTCGGTGAAGGGTGGTTTGTGGCTGGGCCGTTCCCTTCTGTCACAGCCTGTTTTCCTGTTTGTTCTCGCCCTCAGGACTCTGCTCCACTCTATCCTAAAATCTGAACTGATTTTCATCACACTTCCCTCCTGCCCAGATCTCTCTGTAGCTTCCTAGTCTCTGTAGAAAGCCCCAACCTCCTCACAGCAGAAGGAATGTCCCTGCACTCTGAATGACCCCTGGGATGCAGGGATGGTTTCCTCTTCTACCTTGATGGGCCGACCACCTCACTGTAGCAAGGCTGAAGCGAGACTCCAAACCCCCTCCACCCCACTGCCTCAGACAGACTTGGGCCCTTGGTTCCAGCCTGGTTTCTTGATTCCAGATGGTTAGATTCCAGGATTTGTGAGGAATTCGCACCACCCTGCCTGTGGGCATTTGCCCTCCCCTCCATCCCGCTTGCTTGGAATGCTCTTCCTCATCATTTCTCTCTCCTGGCCCCTCCAACCACACCTCTTCCAGGCAGCCCTCCCCGGTTCCTCCAGTCTTCGGGCAATTGCCATGCCTTTTCTACTAGCACCCCGACACATGAGCTCTCTGCTGCTCTCATTTGCACACTACAGTCTGTTCGGAACCATCCCTGGCTGCTTTGTAGCCTCAGTGCCGGGCCCTGGGTTGGCAGTGAGAATGTGGTGGCTCGGATTCACCGAAGCCTCCAACGGGTCTTTCTAAAGTGATCGGTCCTCCCCTGTCTCCAGGTAGGAGGCCCTGGAGCCCCAGCACAGGGGCATACAGTCAAGGTAGCACTGTCACACGTGAGCCTGGTGCACGCCCACTTTGTATTCCTTACAGCAAGGCTTCAGAGTCAGTTTTGTGATCCCTGCTTGCAGACCAAGGCCAAGTGACTCCAGGCTCACCCTTCAGAGCTAGCGTTTAGGCCGAAATGGAAGCAAACCCAGAGGCTGCACCCCATACATCCTGGCAGTGCATTGTCAGGGTCTCCTCACCCACTCCTCCTGCAGCGCTTCCTCCCGGCTTCCATCATCCCCAACAGAACGTGTAGCATCCGGCTAGATGCCTCAAGATCCCCCATCTCTGGTCCTGCGTGAGGAGGGAGGCTGTCTGGCAAACACTTTAGACAACAGCATGGCAGGGCAGTGTTATCAGCAGCCCTCTTTCCTCTGTGGGGGGAAAAAAAAGCTGGACTTGTAATTGCTAGCAGATGGAAGGAGGCAGTGAAAAGCCCAGGGGATCCAAAGTCAGAAGCCTATTCTTGCATAAGCACCCTGTGGTTAGCCTGGCATCCCTGGGCTGCTCCACACCTAGAGGTTGTGAGCCCTCTGATCAACACTGGGTGTTAACTTTGTTGTTGTTGTTTTTGGTTTTATGTTTTTTTGAGACAGGGTTTCTCTGTGTAGCTTTGGTGCCTGTCCTAGATCCCGCTCTGTAGACCAGGCTGGCCTTGAACTCACAGAGATCCACCTGGCTCTGCCTCCCAAGTGCTGGGATTAAAGGCGTGAGCCACCACTGCCCAGCCATATTAACTTTGTTTTGAGGCAGGTTCTCTCTGTGTAGTCCTGACCCTGACTGTCCTGGAACTCACTCTGTAGACCAGGCTGGCCTTGAACTCAGAGATCCATCTGCCTCTGCCCCGCCAAGTGCTGGGACCAAAGGTGTGTGTTACCATGCCCAGTCAGGTGTTGACTTTTGATTCTGCTATTGGCTGAATGTGTGGCTCCAGCGAGCACTTTATCTCTCTGGGCCTAGTCTTCTCTGTGAACGGTGTGACAGTTTGTGGGCTTACCAAGATACAAGGTGTGAGCCTGATTACTATAACCTGTGGGGTGGACCTGTGTGAGCACAGTTGAGAGCAGCCCATGCCCCCTCCACTTCCGGGGCATGAGCATCCGGATAGGAAAATGATCTGCAGCCCTAAAGACCTTTGGCCGTGGATGGAACCTAGACATGTTGTACCTCTTTTTCCAGGCCCAGTATATAGGTTGGCTCTGGGACTAGATGCCCTCAGGGTCTAAGAGGGAATCTGGCTTTTGTTCTGGACAGGCTTCATGATGTGGAAGAGAGGAGGGGAGGGGAGGGGAAGAGAGAAGAGGAGAGAAGAGGAGAGGAGAGGAGAGGAGAGGAGAGGAGAGGAGAGGAGAGGAGAGGAGAGGAGAGACCAAACATTCCAGAAAGGCCCTCCTATTTCTTCCAGATGGTTCTAGATCCTGAGCAGTAGATCCTTGGAATGAGACTTTTTCCATAGTCATCTCACTCTGGAAGCAAGGAGATAGGAGAAGGGAGTGGTCCCTCCCCAGGTCCCTCTGTGGCACCTCAGCTAGTGTGGGCAGAAGCAACTCCTGAACAGTTGTGTATATGTTTTAACTACATTTCTGCCTTGAAGAAACCCCCGAAGTTCTCTCTTTGGTCCTCAGTGCTTGGCATTCAGAAAGCTCATACATATTTGCTAGCTTAACTAAATCCTGCAATCTTGAGGAGTAGATACAACTTCTTCCCATTTTACAGATGGGGAAGTGCCAGAAGAGGCTAAATCAGGAGCCCAGAGTCCCACAGAGAGGAAGTAGAGGATCTGGGATTGGCATTTGGGTTTTTCTGATTTCTGAGCCTTGTGAGGTGAGGCTGGGTGGGGCCTGGGATCCAGTAGAAACTCCAAGGACTTGCCTCATCTGTCCTCAACATTCCAGAGGGGGGCCTCAAGTCCCAGAACGCCATGTGACCATGGACCTCAGTCCTCCCTCAGCTGAACAAAGAGGTTGACCCCGATGATCACTAAGCTCCCTGCCACCACAGAACAATCCCAAGATTCCAAGCCTTGCCAGAGCAGATTGGCAGGCACACAGGCTCTGCTGTGTACTCAGGGATCATGCATATTTAACTTTACAATGAAAGGGTTTTTTCTTACCCTTTCTCTCCACATTGCAGAAAGAGGTCTGGATCAATGGCTGCTAATGGAAAGCCTTAACCTGTAATAAGGAGAAGAACTTTCTAGCCAGGAGAGGGCCCTTTAAGGTGTTCAGTTTCCCGTTCCAGGGCGTGTTCCTGCAGAGTCTACATGCCTGTTTTCCTGAGAGCCTGGAGGGCTGCGAAGTAGGGTGTGAGAGTTGTGCAAGAAAGACCCTGTATGTCCTTTTCGGGGCTGATCTTTGGATTGTAGAGAAAGTAGGCTTGGGCCCCAAACACAGAGGGCCGTTAGCAGAAGTGGTGGGAATGGACCCACCTCCATGGGAGCAGAGGTAGAATTCACTCACTTGCTACTCTATGCACAGAAGCACACCTGGTACCCTCCCCTACACCAAGTCTTAGGGTCCAGAGACTCAGAAAATAGCTTCCTGGATCCCCAGACTTGGCCCCCGAGCTCTTCTACTCGTAAGTACTTTCTTGGGGGCTCAGATAATGCTCAGCCTGATGCAGGTGGGCGAAAATCAAAGTACGTCTGTGTACAGCTTTAATCACATTAATACCCTCCTCCCGCCTCAGAGTATGCCCGTTTGATGTCTCGATGCTTGACGCTTTCATCTACGGGAGGTTCCAGCTTCTCCATCCTGTGATGGACAGCACTGTCCCTGGAGAGGGTCAGCGGCTCAAGAATTGTCTGAATGTCAGAGATGAAAAGGATTCAGGGCTCATTTGGTTTGATTTCCTTATGGTGTGGGGGTGGACCCAAGGTCAGAAAAAAAAGGAAAGGATGTATCTCAAGCTAAGCAGATCACAGGTGATGGGGCATGCACGTGTCCATATCACCACCCAAAAGACAGAGGGGTCCTAGCTCCACCTGCTGTCTATGGACCAGCCTCCTTGTCTTTCTGGGGTAAGGCTATGGGGCAGATCTTTGCAAAAGAGGAACAAAACCCACCCCAACCCCAAACCTCCCTTCTCTCCAGGGTCTCAAGTATCCCCGGTTGGCCTTGAATTGGCTTTGTAGCCAAGGGTGACCTTGAACTTCTGATCCTCCTGCCTCCACCCCCTGAGTGCTAAGATTATAAGCATATCCCACTATGCCTAGCTGTATGCAGTGCTGGGGACCAAGATTTCTTGCAGAGCAAGTCCTCTGCTAACTCAGACGCAGCCCAAAGAGCCTGATTGACAAAGGATGGGAACCCCCTGGTGTGGTTTTCTGGGTCATAAAGCTTCCAGTCCTATCACTTCTCCATTCTGACCGTAGTTTTCTCTTCTATGAAGAGGGGAAGAGGAAGGGCAAGATCAGTGGCTCCAGAGGCCCACCCAGCTCTGCTTTTAACACTGAAAGCCCTTTCCATGTATCATGGCTGCAGTCTCCTCCTCTTCTAGACAATGTCTTATGTAGCCCAGGCTTGCCTTGAGCTTGATAAGTAGCTGAAGTTAACCGTGGACATCTGACCTTCCTGCCTCCACCTCCTATATGGTGGAGTTCAGACATGCACCACCATGCCCAATTTGTGTGGTGCTGGGCATCGAACCCAGAGTTTCTTACATGCTAGGCAAGCACTCTTCCAACTGACCTACATCCCTGGCCTTCCTGGGAGCCAGGCTTATTACAGCTATTGGTCACATTTTGTTGGTGACCGTGTTACTTTCCTTTCCTGGAAAGTGGGTCCCCAAGAGCTGTAATACCACCGGCTCTTCTTCTCCTGTGCATAAATGGCACAGAGATAGCAGGGAAGTCCAGACCACTCCAGAGGGACGAGAACCGGCCTTATAAACTTGTTACAGACACCCTGACTCCTCTCAGCCCATAACATTGGGTGTGAAGGTAAACATCCGGGCTTGACCCAGTGACCTGTATCGGCTATTCTAATCTTACCTGTATTAGTGTCTTTGTCAATGCCGAGCCTGGGTCTGTCTACTGAATTATTAGTGCTGTGGTGAATAGGTAAATTAATGAGTGTCAAGATGGATGGATGGATGGATGGATGGATGGATGGATGGATGGATGATGGACAGATGGTCTCCCCTTTATTCTAGGACACAGAGGTGACTTCATGAGCACTCTCCCTCATGAGGACCCTGTGCTGAGAAGGGCCCACACTCAGTGTGAGGCCCTCAAAGCAGCATTTTGAAACTCTAAATAACTTTTTAAAATTATCCCTCCTTCTCACTTTACACCTGGCCCACAAATTATATACCTGCTCCTGCTGGGGACTTGCGGCTGGGTTTGGCATGGCCTCAATCTGGAAACTGGAATCTCTGACTCCACTGTCCTTATGCCAACTGACAATCTCCCACGAAATACCTGCTCACCTCACCTTCCTACATGCCCCACCCCCACCGGTGCTTACCATGATGCCCCTATCAGTAGCTCGCCATTCACCATCACTGTTAAACCCCTGGAAGTCGATGCATTGATGTATCCAGGGCAAAGCCTAAACCCTCACCCAGTGCCCCCAACCTTTCCCAAAGGCTTGCTCTCTTTCCCTGCTTATCACCTATCACTTTGCTGACAAACCTCAGCGGTAGTCTAACAGAGCCATCGTGGCCCTTGCCCACCAGAGGAGGCCTTCCACGTCCCAAATGTAGCTAATACGAGAGCGCTGCGGAGTGGCCTGCCCTACCCTGCCAGCATCTTCATAGAGCCTCACAGAATCTTAGCAGCTACCATTTACTGATCAGGGGAGCATGCCACAGGCTCTTCATCATCCTGAACTATCGTAGCAACAGCAGAAGGCTCTCGCGCCACTCTTCAGGAAACACACTCAGACAAGCTCAACCCCGAGTGGCCACACAGCTGCCAGATGGGAGGACTGGGATTTGGAAGTGGATTAAATGGCTCGGAGATGGAAAAGCTCTCCCAGCCTGCCTGAGCTCCCAGGCCATTGCCCTGTCTTGGGTGGCATCAGGGGCAGCTCACTGGCTTTAGGACACCGTGCTGCTTCCACTGGCCGCCTGTCCTATCACCTCCGCCAAGAGGGGAAGAGTCACCCTTGTCTGCCCCACCCAGTCCTCAGCCTAGAGAGCAGTGTCACTAGGGGACAGCTGAGGACAAGGCCTGAGGGGTGGAAGAGCCGTTCTATCCCGTGCCGTGTAAACATCAATGGGGCGTCTACTGTAGACTCAGTCCTATATCGGGAATTTGGAGAGATACCACATAATCATGGGGTGTGTTCCCTGAGTTGTAGGAAGTCAAATTTCAGGGACAGAGAAGACTTAGCTGATAGCCGTGGACTTGGAGACATCCATCGGGGTTTAGCTTATTCCTAGGCTGGCCACTCGGTAGATGAAGGAACTCCTCACTGGGCCTCCGTGTCTCACAGGGGAGAGGAGCTGCTGCCAATTTCATACTATTGTGAGCTCCCACTTAACTTCCCAGGTAGCCCTGTCAGCTCCCACTTCCCAGGGAGCCCTCCTCAGGAACTTCCTGTGCCATCTTTGGTATCCTCTCCCTGACCAAGATAGTGTACCAGGTGTCAGCTACCACACTCTAGGCTGGTTGAGTGAGTGCCTTCTCCTGTGGGTGGAGAGGAATGAGGAAGGTAGTCTCTGACTTCCTATGGGGGTACCAGGCCCTCCTCCAAGCATCTCCTCGTGTGAACTTCATCCACAGCCCCAGTGACTCAGCGCACAGGCCTGATTTATACCCTGGAGAACGAGACACAAGACAGTCAGAGGGAGAGCCAGAGGGTGAAGCCTGCAGGAAGGGATAGGGAAGAGATGCTGAGAAAGTAGGGGGGGGGTGTGTGTGTGAAGAAAACGTGGATACTTCTCCTCTCAATTCACCGCCCAGGAGGGCTCTGAGGGGAATCTCAATATTCTGTAATTGGCACGGATCAGTGGCGGGGGTTTCTCCCTAACCAGCGGCTCTTGCCTGGTTTGTGGACTCCGGGCTGGTGGGGGAAGGCCTCGTGTGGGTGAGTCAGTAGGAATGGGAGTCGAGGCCTGCCTGCCCCCTGCCCGCTTGGCTCTGAGAACACATTCTCCCTGAGGCCCCCCAGCACACGGCTGGTCCCGATGGTCGCGGCCAGGGAAACAGAAGGTTTGCTTGTTTGTGCCTGCTGCACCCCTCCCAGTCCCAGCCTGGGACCCCTCTCAGGGGCTCCTTTAGCTGCCAGGGCCTGGTGCTTTCGGTTGTCATGGCACCAGCCCCGAGATGAGGCTCTAGAGAGTGGGGGGCAGGGTGGGCAGCCTGGGGAGGTGAAGGCTGGAACTCCTTAGCTTCCCAGGCTCTGGTGCTCTGGGACGATGCTGGGGGTGCAGGCCCAGCAGGCCCTGGGCAGAGCTGGGAACACACTGAGCCAGACTACCTAGATGTTCTGTCTCCAAGGCAAGACCAAAGTGGGGTTTTTCTCTGCAAGAATCTCTCTCTGATTTTTTGACAGAATCCTGCTAAATAGTCTTGGCCAGTCTAGAACTTGCAATGTCATAGAGATCCGCCTGCCTTTGCCTCCGAGTGCTGGGATAAAGGCATGTGCCATCCACCATGCTGGGGCTAGGGATCCCTCTCCTGGATTCTGCTGTGAAGTCTCTCGAAAGGGCTCTGACTTCGGTCTCTACTTGGTCTTTCAAATTGCTGGGTGAATATGAGGGTGGAAGTCCCCTGCCCATTGCCCTCAGTGAGGACAGGGGCAGGGCCTTGACCTTGGAGGATCCTCCTGTCCCTGAGAACTTCAGGCAGGACCAGTTTCCTGTGGACAGAGTTGCTCTTAGTTGGGAGATCAGCTGTCTTGCTCAGTGGTTACGAAAACAGGTTTTGGACCCAAACCAGCCTGAGTTTACATACTGTCCTAGCTCCTCTGATTATTGGCCATGTGACCTTGGACAAGTCACCAAACCTCCATGAGACTCAGGGTTCTCCTCTGTGAAATGGGTATAATGAGCACATTCCCCCCTTCCACAACTGTTGTGTGGATAAAACAAAATTCCTGGATCACTTCATTGAGCAGGAGGTCGGGCTCCAAACGAGTCGAGGTTTTTATTTGTTTTTGGGTTGGAACAGTGAGTGAGAAGAAAGGTATCATTCAGTGGATCTGAGAAAGCTGGTGGACAGAAGCAGGACCAACCAAGAGGTAGGGGACACAGGGAGACAGGCTGTGCTCAGCATAATAAGACTACTGTGGTAGTCTGGCCTCTGGGGATCCTGAGCTTCTGGGTATAAAGGGCCCCAGGGGAAGTGAGATTCCTATCACAGGCTGTGTGCAATTGCAGAGAAGGTGAGGACTAGGGCGTGTGGGGCTCTGACTGGCCCCGTGATTGTAGCGCCTATGACTGTCAACTTCGGTTTGGCCTAGCTCAAAAGACAGTGTGGAGAAGCCCAGAAACAGGAATGAGCAGGCAGCAGCAGACTCGTGTGTGGCTGGGACTGCTCAGGCTCCCTCTGTCTTTTCTGTAGGCCTCTAGCTGTTAGTCCTGCAAGAAAGGAGAGTGGGTGAGTGAGTGAGTGAGTGAGTGAGTGAGTGAGTGAGTGAGTGGGTGGGAGTTGGACCTATGTGCTGGTAGGGGCAGAGACAGTCTGCTAAGGATTTTGCACTGTAGCCACAGCTGGGCAAATAATGTGTGTCCTTTCTCTACCTCAGTAGCTCATCTGTGAGACAGGAGCGCAGTAGGACGTGGTGGACCAGGCTGAGAACCTGGCAAGATCATTCTCAGGAGCAGCCTGGCCCTGGTGGCTGGTGAGGCCTTAAACAGGCCCCTTGTGGAAAGGGGGCAGGGGGCAGGGCAGGGGTGCAGAAGGGATGGCCTAAGGTAGAGCTGCTGCTGAACTGGAACTCTCCAAGGCCATCTAAGTCCCCATTTCTTCTGAAAGAACTGATAAGGGAGGGCTGGAGCGAGATCGTGGAGACTGGAAGCCAGGGGTCCCAGAGCATCAGCAGAGCCAGGCTATATGGCCTGGAATGAAGCGGTAGGGGCTGAGCCTGAGGCCAGCAAGGCGCCTGAGGCAGGGGGCAGGAAGTGCTTGCTCGGCAGGCGGCTGGGCTGTGGGCAGAGGCACCGATTGGGCCTCCCATCCTCCTCTCTGACCTCCTTCCCAGGCTGGTTCCCTCCCCGGGGCCCCTAAGAGCCATCAGGCACATGCTGAGTACTTTCCCACAGCCTGTTCCACCCCCCCCCAACCCCCAGCACACACACTCTGGGGGTGGGGGGGTGCTGTTGCGGGGGTGGGGGGGACCAATGCGTTCTTTATCTGCCTGGCTCCCTTCCAGACAGATGTTTCGTTTTATTTTGGACTTCCAGAAAATAGGCCATTTCTTTCCCGTTGTGTCCCTGGGGAGGCCTCCTGGGGAGAGGAACACAGAGTGAGTGTGGGACCCTGGGGAGCTGAGTGGACAGTGACCTTCCTCCCTCAGCAATGAGGAGCAATTTGGTGGGGCTTAAGTGTGAGTGATGGTTCCTACAGTCATGGCTCAGAGGCCGCCTTTACCTGAGGGCCACGGAGGGAGAGCCGTAGGGCAGGTCAGGGGAAGGATGGGTACTGCAGAGAGAGGGAGTGAGAACAGGTGAGAGGAAAGGAAACTGAGGAGTCGTGAGGGGACAAGGACACAGAGACAGCTACAGACTGTCCGAATGGCTCGCCCGCCATCCTTAGTCCTTAGTGGTTCTCTGAGGCTGCTGGGGAGAGTCACTGTAGAGTGATAGCGTGCTAAGACTTCTCCAATAAAATGTGCCATAGGATGGAGGGATGGGCTCTATTCCTTCCCAGGTTTCTCTTCCCGCTTGTCATGGTATCCTCACCCTCCAGACCGGTCTCTAGCTCCCAGGATGGGGCTTCCTGACTGGTACGATAAGACCACACCCACATCAGCTGGCTCTGGGAAGGCCAGAAGTGCCAAACTCTGTCAGGTCCAGACCAGGCTGTTGTCACTTGCTCACTACTGTCCAGCTGCTGGCCAAGGATTCTGTCCCTGGCTGCGGATTCCTCTTGCCCCCGCACACCCCCAGCCTAGAGCTGGCTGCCTCTTCTGAGCTGAGTCATGGCATCCCAGTCGGGGTTGGGGAGGCTCCCTCCACCCCCACCCTGAACTCAGCATTCCAAGTCCACAGGGCAAGGGTCCTGCGAGCCACAGCTCCAGCCTGGAAAGTTCTTCCACTCTCTTGTACTGAGGCTCGGAGAGAAAATAATAACCAAGTTCATTTCCTCCCATCCTGCCCTTTATCCGGGGGGCCATGAAGGGTCCCTGATTTGTAAGACAGGACAAGGCCAGGAAACAAGCGTGTGTCTCACTTTCGCCGGCAATTGAGCGGGTCACACCTCTGAATCTGTCACGGGTCTCCTCATGTCTGGGACAGGTTAAGGAAAGTGACTGTTGTGTGGCGAGGCAGAGCTATGCATAGCTAGACTCTAGACGGTGAGCGGGTGCTGGGGCGTGGTACCCCAGGCAGGCGAGCACATAACCCACTAGAGTCCATCCTGCTGAAAGACCCAGTGGGACTTCTCAGTTCCCTGCCCCACGCCTGAGTTTGGCCACCCATAAAGTGAGGCTCAGGAAGGAATCAGATGGATGCTTCCTGGCTGCAGGGCATTGACATTCCAAGATCCGACCCTGTGACCCCAGGACTGGGCCTCCTGCTTGGGTATCTTGTTTATTCAGAACTTGGTGGCACTGAAGCGGGTGACACCAAGTGCCCCCTTTGAACCGCAGCTGGCTTTCTCCCCTCTGGTATCGTCACATTTCCACGCAGTGCTGACCAAACCTCCCACATATGAAAGCAGCTCAGTGGCAGCCCTTCAGCCTGTGCGTGGTCTCATTCTTAGAATTCGGCTTTATCTTCCTGTCATCTGCCCTCCTGCCCTCTGTAGTTCATCTCCGAAACTTGCCCCTTGGGCCCCTCCAGCACACAGTCACCAGGTCCCCTTGACTCCCAGCTACATTAATCTCAAAGCCATCTGTTTCCTCAGTCCCCACCCACTGCCCTCTGCCCAGCCTGCTGGGGGGGGGGGAATGGCAGGGGCCGGGGAGGCATGCTGCCTCATTTGGGTCTCTACTTTCCTCTTGTCTGATCTGCATGTCTTGGCGATTTACCAAAGCAGTCTCTCCACCTCGGTTTTCTTAGCTGCAAAATGGGGATAATCATTCTCTGCCCCAGAGCTGTGAGAGAATGAAGTGAGCCGATGCATGCCAAGGACGGCCGCACAAATGAGACTTTTAGCTCCTTGTGTTATGCTGGTGCACAGATACATGTGCAGAGGGTGACTGTAGTCCTGTGTATACATGTTCTGTATATGTCCTATGTGGTGGGCACATGAGTACTGTTATACATGAGTGCATCTCTGATGGACACATGGTAAAGCCCCCAGGCATTGGTCTGTGCTGTGTGCACGTGTACTGGGCACCGAGGGAGCTGTGTGCACATGTGTCTTGTGTGGGCATGCACATGGTTCGTGCCTGCCTGAGGGCTGGGCACACACCCGAATAGCTACACATGTGTATGCTGTAGAAGAGCGTGTGAGAGAGAGCGTAGGCAGCATCTGGACTGTGTGCATGTGTTCACCGTGTGCAGGCCTCCCTCTGGCAGCCATGCAGCAACCCCCCCCTCCTCCCAGACTGCTTGTGTCGTGGGAGCCTCAGGACCCCGAGGGAGGGAAGCTGATGCTGGCGGATGTGGCCAAGATGGGCTGGATTTATTTAGATTAAGTTGGTGGGAAAAGAGTGGGGAATTGTATGTGCTTGTGAGCGGGAAGGCTGGGGTTCTGAGGATGACTCCCAAGCATGCCTGCTCCCTTGGGCTTGGGGCCTCACTCTGATTCCCTAAGGGGTGCCTCAGATCTGTTGTGAGAAGCTGAGCCAACCCCCTCTCTGGACCTGGCCTGAACAGGAGCAGTGCTGAGGGCTTCCCCGACCACAGCAAGGAGTGGGGTTTGGGAATTTTCTCCACTAGAGGGGACTCACTGGGCAGGGTAGCAAGAGGTAGGGGGTGCCTACCTCTTGATGTGGTGCCCAGGGTGACCTAGGGGACTCTTTTCTGGATCACAGCTCCCTCTCTCAAAGAAAGGAAGTTGTCAGAGGCATGCCGTCAGGGCAAGTCAGTTAGCTGCCTGGTCCTTCCTGAGGTTGCACAGAACACAGCAGCTTCCAGAAGCACGGAATGTTCTGTAAGGCACTGAATGGGAAACTGGGATTGTCCAGAGTCGTTGGATGTCATGCTGATGGCCAGGTGCTAATGATGGGTGCCTGAGCCCCAATCCGATGAGTCCTCGACCTGCAGCTTGCTGTCTATGTCACCCCAGAAATACCCCGGGTTCATTTGGCTGGAAGTCACCTGAAAAACATTCTAACTCCCAGTTGTGCAGAGGAGGAAGCTGAGGCCATTTAGACAATGTGTCTGAAACTACACGCTAGGTCAGTGGGATGAGATGGGTTGCAGAGTCCCAGGTACTATGGCCTCAAGCGGGTCATTTGCATTCCTGACCAGTCATTACCTCGTCAGGTCACTCCATGGAGAGTAATGGTGGCCAGAACCTTCTCTTTGAGTAGTCAAAAAGGTAGAACTTTTGAATAGTGACAGATCTTTAAGATGATCATCACAGAGCCAGTCAGTGGTGGCGCACACCTTTAATCCCAGCACTTGAGAAGCAGAGGCAAGTGGATCTCTGAGTTCAAGGCCAGCCTGGTCTACAGAGTGAGTTCCAGGTCAACCAGGGCTATACAGTGAAACCTCAAAAAAACCTTTAAAAAAAAAAAAGATGACCATCACAACCTCTCTGTGAATGCACATGCAAATGAGTCCCGGAGCAGGCAGGAGATCCAGTCATTGTCACAGTGGGTTCGAGGATCTGGTGAGGGGTACTTTTTTCAAGACTCAAGCTGGCATTGACTTACATTCTCCCTCTGGAAGCTCATTCGCCTAGTCTGTCCTCCCCACAGCTGGAACACACTTTGTGTCTATGTG
>CABHPH010159498.1:35000-44871 GCA_902168325.1 Peromyscus nudipes | reverse complement strand
ACAAAGAAAATTTTAGGACTATGGTCAAGTCCTGACCTGAGTAGTCTATGAGGCTGCATTGTCTCAGTCATTTACCTTGAAGCTGTTCTGGATGTTGGATCATCTGAGCTATGGCTGTCATTGGAGACCTTTCAGGGTGTCTTGGCTAATCAAACCATATTAACCTGGAAACAATCCACAGGTTCTCATCTTCTGTGGAAACAAAAGGAGAACCTCTTCTCCAAAGCAACATATCCTTAGACATAAATTTTGAAGTCAAGATATCTTTAAAAAAAAATATATATATATATATATATATGGTTTAAATTTAGCAACTTTTAAAATCAAATGTCTTTCTGTAGTTAAAAATCCCAAAGACAACACAATCCAGATTCTCTGTGTAATATCCATCTTCATGTGGCTTATTTTTTATATTACCTGTACTGTCTCTTTAAAGACTTGATTTTTAAAAACTATTTCTTTATATAACTGTCTATATTCATTTTCTTCACCCTTCCAAGCCTATGTACATTTTTACACACACTATAAATCATTTGAAGTCATATTCCATCTGAATCTGCCTTATTGTGAATCTATTGCTTTAAACTGCAGTGGCTAGTACAGAAGCAGAAGCCTTGGCTGCTGACTCCACCCACTTCAGCTTCCCAATATGGCGGTGGTACATTTACTGCCAGCTCTGGGAGCCATGCACACCACCAACTCTTGGAAGCAGTGGGTCTATGCCTCCATCAAAGCTGTGTGTAGCCCAGAAACCATGTTTGTTTTGTTTTGTTTTGTTTTGTTTTGTTTTGTTTTGTTTTGTCTGTACTAGAAAAGTTAAATCCTCCATGCAGTGTGCTGCACAGCTTGGAGAAACCTTTGTGTACTTGGCAGGAATCTGGCGTGCTGTAGCTCCAGCTCACATGCCACAAACCCACCACAGCCAGTGGACACATCTCTGTACCTCAGCCCACCATGAGCGACATAAACTAGGAAGGTATTCTTAGCTACATTTATAATCTCTTCTTAAGATCTCTCAGGTTTTAGGTGGAAACTTTTGCCCCACATTGGATGCCATTTGTAGTTGGAAGGTTTCTCCATCCTGCCAGGTCCCTGCAGTCCCATGGCCCACTTATAAAATAATCATTCAGAGGCTTAATATTAATTATAACTGCTCAGCCATTAGCTCAAGCTTATTACTGACTAGCTCTTACACTTAAATTAACCCATAATACTTATCTTTGTTTAGCCATGTGGCTTGGTACCTTTTCTCAGTTCTGCCTTATCATCTTGTTTCCTCTGTGTCTGGCTGGCAACTCTTGACTCAGCCTTTCTCTTCCCAGAATTCTCCTCTCTGCTTGCCCTGTCTATACTTCTTGCCTGGCTACTGGCCAATTAGCATTTTATTTATCAAACAATCAGAGCAACACGTATTCATAGCATAGAGAATGACACCTCACATTGTGCACCAAATGTAGTTGGAAAGTTTATCTATTCCCTCCAGGCCCCCATAGTCCTGTGGCCTGCTTATAAAATAATCACTCAGAAGTTTATATTAGTTATAACTGCTTGGCCATTAGCTCAGGCTTATTACTGACTAGCTCTTACACTTAAATTAACCCATAATTCTTATCTATGATTAGCCATGTGGCTTGGTACCTTTTCTCAGTTCTGCCTTGTCATCTTGCTTCCTCTGTGTCTAGCTGGTGACTCCTGACTCAGCCTTCCTCTTCTCAGAATTCTCCTTACCTGCTCACCCTGCCTATACTTTCTGCCTGGCTACTGGCCAATCAGCATTTTATTTGTCAACCAATTAGAGCAACACATATTGATAGCATATAGAACGACATCCCACAGCACAAACAAGTTCATACATGATATCAATAAAGCATGATACTTGGGAATGAATCTGCTGAAATAAGGGAAAATCTTATATACAATTAAGCTTCACTGGAAAAAATTGAAACCACCTAAATAAACACAAAGGCAGCCCATGCCCACAGACTAGAAGATTTGATATACTTAAGATGGCAACATCTTTGTGTTGATCTACACATTCAATGCAACTCTTTGCCAGATTTCAACTGCCTTAAAAATAAGTTGACAAGTTGATCTTAAAACACGAAAGACTCAAAACAGACAAAATTATCTTGAAATTAAAATAAAGCTAGGAAACTCTTTACTGTGATTGCTAATCTTGGTTGTCAACTTGAGTGCATCTGCAATCAATTAAAGCACAGGTTGCTCCTGTGATGGATTTTCTTGTGATCAGATTATTTGAAGCAGGAAGACCCACCTTAAATGTGGGTAGTACCTTCTGGTGACACCCAGATAGAAGGACATGGAGAAGGGAAACTTGGCTTTTTACTTGCTTGCTCTACTCTTGCTAGCAAATTCATCTGTCTCATTGGTGCTGCATTTCTTTGCTGTTATCAGAAGCAACTTCTTCAGGTTTCCAAGGCAGACTGAAGACAACAGCTCTCTGTGGCTCTGTTTCTTCCTCCAGATCGTTGGCTGCACTTGTTCATGAGGGAGGAGGGAGCAGAAGCAGGAACAGGATTCAGACGGCTGTGGGTACGATGGAGACAGCGCTCTGGGAGATACACTTCATTGAATCAGCTCAACTTTATACCAGAGTA
The DNA here is from genome assembly GCA_902168325.1 of Peromyscus nudipes. Lineage (NCBI taxonomy): Eukaryota > Metazoa > Chordata > Mammalia > Rodentia > Cricetidae > Peromyscus > Peromyscus nudipes. The sequence continues at coordinate 42,253 of CABHPH010159498.1, read as the reverse complement.
TATGGCATATATAGGACTGGGGAGCCTGGGGACAAACCCTAATTTTCATTAAGTGGTGCACTCCTGTAATATAAGGCTTCTAGAACAAGTCTAAGTTATCATATGTGCAGCAGGAAGGCTTCTAGCAGGAATCTGTGCCAAAGGTCAAGCTAAAGATAAATCAGGCATCTGGCTAAGAGACATCTTTCAGATAAGGTCAGTTCTCCTGGTCCAGGGTCATTCATCAGAGAAGGGCAGGTAGAGAGCAGAAAGCTTCCCTGGGTCGGGGAGGGAGTCTACACATTGCAGAGCTTTTGGAAAAAGCTGCCAGGCCATGATAGACTGCAACCTCTGACCAGCCAGCAAGGGCTCCCAACAGCTCTCTAGGACTCCTTTCAGCTTTCAGTGCTAGAATGGGACCATGGAGGCATGCGACATCATGGACTGAACAACTACTGACTTCTTGTGACATAGAATGAGTTGTTGTACTTGGACCATATCATGTAAACCAATGCAATAAATCTGTGTGTGTGTGTGTGTGTGTGTGTGTGTGTGAGAGAGAGAGAGAGACAGAGACAGAGACAGAGACAGAGAAAGTTCAATCTTTAGAGAACTCATACACTCATTTCTTCACAAATTGCTACAGTGTCACAATAGTTTAGTGTTGTCACAGGGTAGATCAGACCTAATTTGATCCTCTATAGTGACCCCTATCTTCTCATTCCATCAAAGGCCCTGGAGCAAGCTTGAATGAGCATCAGAGCCACCTTCAAAGTGAGATTAAGCAGGATAAGCCACCAGGCAAGTTCTAAGGACTGAGAGTGCCAGTCAGTGCTGCTATGGACGACACTACTTCAAAAAAGCTGTGAAGGGATGTAGAGAGGAAGAGAGATGCCCAGCTGCCCAGTCCATAGGCTTTTGAAGTCCCCGGGTGCATGTGAGCACCGATACTGTTTTTCTGCCCTAGAGGAGCAGTAGTCTATCTATGCCTGTTTCATTTCCCTCGGGCCATCTGAGTTGTGGTCTGCCACCATTTCTGCCCTTTACCCTCTCAGAACACCTTCGAGTGAACTTCCTGGCCATGAGGTGCTGCAGGAGTTGATAAGTATTAGATCCCCTGGTGCTGGGTTCCTTTGCCACTGATGCAATAAGTCAAATCACACTGAATTAATAAATCCAGATTTAATAATCAGGTCAATGCAAAGCAGAGCACTCCTGGGTGGCCCTCAGGAAGGCCGGGGACAGAACATGAGGGCATGCTTGGCAGATCTATGGGCTGGGTCTTAAATAGCTGGTAGGCGTGGTCCCGGGCATCTCCAGGAGAGGAGCCACTGATGGCTGGGCTTTCTGGAATGGGGCAGAGGCTGGGGAGAGAGAGAGGTGGGGCTTCCGCCTAATCATCCCAGACTCTTTGAGTATGCGGATGCCAGGGGCTCAGGTGGCACTTCTACCAGAACAGGAGTCAGAATTATCAGGTTGGTCTCCTGTTCCTGGCCCTGTCCATGCTGCTTCTGGCTACTGATCTGGAATCTGCATTAATGCCTGTGATGTCTAGCTTCCTCATCTGTAAAGAATTCCCTAATGCTGCCTCAGGAGTTGGTGCAAGAACAAAATGCAACAATTGCCTATTAAACGATAAGTATTATTTTTAAAATGACTGAATATGAGCTTGTGTCCCTCCATGATGAATCTGCCTAATTCCCCATTTTCAATCATGGCTTAGGGGTGTGTGTGTGTGTGTGTGTGTGTGTGTGTGTGTGTGTGTGTGTGTACTGAGAACATGGAGGTTGGCATCAGGTGTTTTTCTCTATCATTTTCTATCTTGAATTTTGAGAAAGGATCTCTCACTGAATTCAAAGATCACCTATTGAGTACATTGACTGTCCAGCAAGCTCCAAGATCCTCTCATTTACACCTCCTTAGCAGAGAGAGTAGTACATACATGCAACATGGCACTCAGCCTTCTATGTGGGCACTGGGCATCTGAAGTCAGGTGTTCAGGCTGACATAAAAAATACTTAAACCAACTGAACCTTCTCTCCAGTTCCCACAGCTCAGGTTTTCCATATGAGATATGGGAGTTTTAATAGGATAGCCTGTTTAAAGTCCTTAGAAGAGCTTTATTTGGCACACAATTAGTTTATTATATGATAGTAACATCCTCCAGCCTTCTCCTCTTCCTATATGCTAACTTGTTTTTATTTATGTTTCTTGCATCATCAAATTAATTACTTTGACCAGCTCAAAAAAAATCAATAATCTGACTTATCCAGGATGAATGGTACAGATAGTCTAAGTGCCTGAAATACACAAACTGATGTTGCTATAGTCTGGGGAATCTGCTAAATAAAGATATTGTTTTAGACCTTCTGTGCACTCTCTCTCTCTGTGTCTGTCTGTCTGTCTGTGTGTCTGTCTGTGTCTGCCTATCTGTGTGTCTGTGTGTCTGTGTGTCTGTCTCTCTCTCTCTCTCTCTCTCTCTCTCTCTCTGTGTGTGTGTGTGTGTGTGTGTATGTGTGACTCTTTTTTATCTTCTGCCTGGAACTTAGCACTTCCTTCAGAAGTGCACAGTCTTGCCTTTCATTTTTCTTCCATATAAATGCAGAAATAAATTTCTCCAATTTACTGAAGTATCTCCCAAAGGGACCGGGGGAGTCTGGAATTAAACTGTGGTGCTGAAATCATCAAGCCACTCTAGCTTTGCCCCACAAATGTAAATTTAGGGAATTCCACTTGTCAAAGTCCTCTTTGAAGCTTTGAATAATTGGTTCCCAATTATTCTTAACCACATTATTCAGGCCTATGTTCAACTTAATATCTAAATAGATTACATTTTTTGCCATCTACTAAAATTCCCCAAAGTGAATATTGCCACATTACGTTCTTCAGTTAAGAGTGAAATTTCTGACTAAAGATGTTTTCACTCAGATCCCAAGATGGCTGCAAAATCCCTCATGATAACGAAGCTGTGAGAATTGGCGTCGCATTTGAAATGGCATTAACTGTGCTGGGGGCGGGGGGATCCACTGCACTTGTTTCCAATTGCTTCCATTCTCCAGCAGCTTCCTCACTCTTTTCTCCTCCTAATGGGCCTAAGGTCAAAACAGCAAAGAGAAAGAGTGCCTGCGAAGCATTCCACCGCAGGTAGAACCTAGTAGAAACCAATGTGCTCAACTTCGCTGCAAAAGCAGCTGCTGCCAGCCAGAACACTGCAAATAGTCTCTTGTTATATAATTGGCTCTGGTTTTCTGTTTCATTACAAAATGCTGTTACCAAACAGCTGATTATATTTTTGGAAACTCCATTGTATATAGTCACAAAGTAACACAAATTATTTTCTTAAATTGATAGGAAAGCAGACATTTTGGATGGAGCACAGAGAATCACAAGTACAATTGCCTTACCTTTAGGAAGTGTCTGTCAAGCACTCTGCGATGGTGGCAGACAAAGTGTTTGAAATCTATGCCCAGAATTACTGTCTCAGATGAAGCGAAGGGAATTAAAATAGTTAATTATCTCTTACGAGCCATGTACTGAGCTTGCTGTCTGTGTTTTATGCCTAATCTAATTTAATCCCCACAGAACTTCTGAGTTGAAAGGGGATTTGTGAGCTCCTAACATCCTCACAGCTAAGGAGCAGAAGAATTCCGACGCTCTGCTCACCCAAGCCAGGCTACCAGTCCTCTCCCTCACTCCCACCCATCCCCCTCCTTATACCCACTTGGTTTCTTTCTTTTCTTCATTATCTTTATTCATTTTTTTAAAAAAAGATTTATTTATTTATTATGTGTACAGTATTCTGTCTGCGTATGCCTGAATGCCAGAAGAGGGCACCAGATCCCATTACAGATGGTTGTGAGCCACCATGTGGTTGCTGGGAATTGAGCTCAGGACCTCTGGAAGAGCAGTCAGTGCTCTTAACCTCTGAGCCATCTCTCCAGCCCCTCTTCTTTATTCTTTTCCCTTTTCCTTCCTTTTTTCTTTTCCATTCTTCTTTCCTTTTCTCTTACTTTTTTGCACCATTTTTTTTAATTTTAGAAGATTTAAATTTACATGATGAGAACCAACAAAAGACAAAAGGCATCATTATAAAATAAAAATGAAAGTCAATGCAACTGGCTAAGTGTGAAAAACCGAAAACAACAGCTTTCCCACCAACCTCCCTTTCTTCCCATCATCTCTAGTTTCTTTTCTTCCTTTCTATTTCTCTTTTTATTTGTCTTTCTATTTCTTTCCAATTAACAGCTGGAAAAGTACAAAGAATCAATTGTTTCTCCTCTCTCCTCCAAGGTTGGCTTAGAATTTAAAAACAGAAGCCTAAGAGTCAGGGGCCTGTATCTAGTTCAGCGTGGAAGTCAACCATGAGAGTATTGCCCAATTTTCTTTCTCAAATTTTCACTAGTATCAGACTGGTGGGTAGAGGAGCATGTTATTTTACACACATAAAAAATATCTCATGAAGTGATTAATGTATAGTGTATTAATGTTGTGCTTATACAATGGGCAAGAAAAAATATAGTAGAATATTTCATAGACTTTAGAGATACTTGAAATATTAGACCCTGACATCAAGGAGCTATTAGAGATAAAAACACAGGAAGAAATAAACACAAAATCATGTACAGGTTTGAAGTCAACTTTGAGACCCATTTCCATAATGCCATGTTTAAATTGCTCATTTACATAGACACAGAGACACACGTGCACCCTTTCCATATAAGTGGAATTCCTTGGAGGCTGAAAGTCCTCCTAACAGATTACTGTTTAGAAAAAAAAAAGCGAAGGCAAACAGATCTCTCAATAATAACTTTAATGTCTCAACTCACCAATAAAGAGATGCAGACTGGCCCAGCTGAGTCCACTGTCTCCAAGAAACAACCTGACTGGAAACACACTCACAACCTAAAAGTAGAGAGTAAAAACAAATCTGTCAAGTGAATGGAAACCAAAATAAGCTGGCATACATATTCTGATATCTGCTCAAGTTGACTCACAATCAAAATTTATCAGCAATGATGAAGATGACATATTAATAAAGAGAAAACTCTATCAAGAAAATGTAATTAAAAATATATATGAATGGAATACTGGTTCTCCTAATTTTATAAACTATAATTGATATAAAAGGTCAGATAGGTCTTGATACAGTATTAGTAGATGGTTTCAATGGCCTACATTTATCACTAAGTAGGTCATCAAATGAAAAAAATCAACAAAGAAATCTCAGAATTTATCTACAACATTAATCAAGTTGACTTAATAGATGTCTACAGACTATTCCACCCAACAGAAAAAGAATACACATTCTTCTCAGCAGTACACAGAACCTTCTGCAAAATAGAGCACATTCCAGTGCACAAGTCAGGTCTTATCAAATATGAAAGAATAAAAAGAATTTTTGTATCTTATCAGATCATGTTACAATAAGCCTAAGAATCAATAGTAAAAAAAAAAATTACAGAAAGAGCACAAATAAATGGAGACTGATCAACATATTCTTTAAGGAACTATTGGTTGTTCAGGAAATCAGGGAGGAAAATAACAAACTTCTATAACCAAATGAAAATAAAACCACAACCTAGCAGATACTTTGGGGACAGCTAGGGCAGTTGTAAGAACAAAGTTTATAGCTATGAGTGCTTACTTAAAAAATTTAGACCACTTCCAAATAAATAACCTAATGATGCAACTCAAACTCATTAAAACAAGAAAGCAGTAGTTAGCAAGAAATAATAAACCTCAGGGCAGAAATTAATGAGATGGATACTAAAAGAGCCACATATAGAATTGATAAAACAAAAATTACTTCTTTAAAAAAAGGTCAACATTGGCAAACACCTAGCCGAAATAACAACAATCGCAACAACAACAACAACAACAACAAAAACCCAAAAACTTCAAATGAGTAAAATTAGAGATGAGAAGGAAGTTACTATGGATTGCTGTAGCATGAATCTTAAAGAGTCTTATTAATAAAATCAAACCTGAGGCCAGTTATTGGGGTGAACGCTGGAAGATCAGAGAGACAGAACAAGCCACAGCTATCTCACCTCGCCGGATCCTCAGCTGGTCTTGCTTCCTCAGACTGGAGGCCTGTGAGTCCTCATCCAGAATGGGTCTCAGCTGAACTGCTGCTAGAAGCCTGAAAGCTTAACCAGGCCAAATGCTTACCCAGGCCAAATGCCTACCCAGGCCAAATGCTTCTCCATTCCAAATGCCTCTAATTTCTGGTCCTCATGCCTTATATACCTTTCTGCTTTCTACCACTACTCCCTGGGATTAAAGGCGTGTGTCACCATGCCTGGCCATTTCCAATGTGGCCTTGAACTCACAGAGATCCAGAGGGATTTCTGTCTCTGGAATGCTAGGATTAAAGGCGTGTGCTACCACTGCCTAACTTCTGTTTAATATTGTGCCTGTCCTATTCTCTGACCCCAGATAAGTTTATTAGTATACACAATATTTTGGGGAACACAATACCACCATAGATTGCAAAAAATACAGAGTCATTAGGAAGTACTCTGAAAACTTGTATTCAAAACTGGATAAATTGCTAGCCACAGATAGCTTACCAAAATTACATCACAAAGATGAAAACAATTTAAACATAGCCATAGAAATCAAGGCAGAATAAAGAAGTCTACAAAGTAAAACCCAAGACCAGAGGGATTCATTGCTGAGATCTACGAAACCTTTAACAGAGTCTCACCAATACTTCTTAAAGTGTTTCAAAAACCAGAAAGAAAGGAAGACCGAAAAACTCATTCCACAAAGCCAGTATCATTCTCATACCAAAACTGGATCAGAAAACAACAAAGAAAAAGAAATATAGACCAATCACACTGATGAACACAAATGCATACATTTACAATAAAATATTGTAAATCAAATTTAAGAACACATTAAGAAGACCATATCCCATGACCAAGTTGGTTTATTACAGGCATCCAAGATTGGATCAATGTATGTAAATCAGGAAGTACAATTAGCACATAGAGAGACTTAAGAACAAAAGTCACACGATCATCTCAACTTTGACAAAGAACAACATCTCTTTATAAGTGCCCTAAATAAACTCAGAGTTAATGTAAGTGCTTGAACATAATAAATGCTACATCACAACAAACCTGTAGCCAACAGCATGCTAAATAACAAAAACCTAAGAGTATTTTCCTCTAAGATCTGGAATGAGACAAGAATGTCAGCTCACTGGCCCTGCTGATATTCAATACAGTGCTTGAAGTCTTAGCTAGAGCAATAAGACAAGGGAAAGA
>CABHPH010159498.1:0-30000 GCA_902168325.1 Peromyscus nudipes | reverse complement strand
AAACATTGGATAAACAGGCCTCATAATCAAATCTGGCTCAGGTTAAAGTGAAGTGAGTTTGATGGATTCAGCCAGAGCCCTAGTAAATAATGGTCTCTGTAATTAAGCTCCTTTGGCTTCTCCTCTCTGAGGCTCTCCCAGGCAGCTCAAAGGTGGAAGGGAGACGAGCAGGAGGCACAGTACAAAAAATAAGCCGGCAGTTTGCCCACCCACATGCAGACCCCTCTGCGGCCCGCAGCTCATTTCACCAGAAGTTGGGCCACGGGAGGCTGTTTTCACCCACACAAGTGCCCCGATGTCCGTGTCTGTCACTGAGTCATGACAAGGCCCCTGTGAGGGAAGGGGAAAGGAAGAAGGGCAAGTCACTACAAGCTGAAGCACATCCTTCTTGTCTGTCACAGCACCTAGGCCCTTCCGTGGCTGGTGTCTGCTTATGTGTCTTTTTAAAACTTGTGAATTATGTTTTTTTATTCTGTGAATATGTACGTGATCTTTGTGTATGTGCACATGATGTATGTACAAATGTGTGCATGAGTACATGGAGGTCAGACACCGACTCTGGGTGTCTGTCCTCATCTTCCATATGCTTGCATCTGAGTCCTTTGCTGTTTTCTAGTGTGTACACCAGGCTATCTGGCCCTCATCTTCCATAGGCTTGCATCCGAGTCCTTTGTTGTTTTCTAGTGTGTACACCAGACTATCTGGCCCTCGTCTTCCATAGGCTTGCATCCAAGTCTTTTGCTGTTTTCTAGTGTGTACACCAGGCTATCTGGCCCATGAGCTCCCAGGGAGTCTTCCCATGTCTGCCACCCCTCCCACTACAGAAGCATAGGAATTGAGGATGTGCTCTCTAAGGGTCTGGTTTTTATGTGGGTTCTCGGGGTCCAAACTTGGGTCGTTACCCATTGCACCATCCCCCAGCCTTCCATCCATACGTCTGTATGTATTAGTCTATGAGCAGAGGGTGTGTGTTCATGCTGCACATCCATACACATGCCTTGATTGAAAACACCAGTACAAACAGCAGCACAGCCTTTGTAGCATGAGGTTATGGGCCCAAGTTTTAGCTTGGTCATTTTTTTTGCTACGTCCCAGACACATCAGACGCTGGACGGAGAATCACCGCCGCAAGGGGCTCTCTAGTTTGCATGATGAAAAAGACATGATTAATTATAGTACAGCACAGCAAATGCTAGAGTTGAAGTCAGTGTGGAGTTAAGTGAACATCAGAAGATAGAGGGTTCACGTTTGACCATTTGAAGAAGAGAAACAGGGATAAGCAAGTTGCTGGATGTTCCTGGGTCATCATGTCCTTATTTATAAAGTGAACACCTGTAGAATGGATAGTTAAATGATCAATATAATAAATAAAGAGTGGTATGAATAGCAAGAAATACTGGCTGCCACCTTGGTGGTCCTCTCTTCTGCTCCTAGCCCTCAAATTAGAAGAATGACTAAAGATGATCTTTTGCCGAGGGACTGAAATCAGAAATGACTACTCCAGGGGAGGATGGGAAGGAAAGAAGACTGAATGAGGATCCCACGTTTCCCTTCAGTGTGATGCTTAACTCATAGCAGGGAAAAGCCAGACTCTTCTTCCTTTAAACTATACTTCATGTCCCTCCTTCATTCCATTCTATATCACGCTTACAAAAAAGCACACACATGTCTTCAGTCTTGATAGAGATCCAGTATTATCAGGTGCGCATATGATAGGTTACAGCAAGGCTGTCCCCATGTCACAGAGCTGCTCACACACCCTTCCATGGAAGATTTATCACCCTGCCTCAAGAAGTATGTTAGGTGACAGTTGCGATTGTCAGGCAGACTGGCCTCAGGTTTGGAGTATGAGTCGTAAGCTTCCCAGGTTGGCCACCAGCCAGTGTGTGCTGGCTCATTCCAGCTCACTAAGGGTTGACAATGTGTGCATGTCCTCTAGACTCAGCATCCAGTGATACCATACTGATGACTTGCAATCTACCACAATGCACATATTTAATCACAGATTGGCCAATACTACAGGTCAGGTTTCACTTCCTAAAAGCCACTATTAGACATTTGCTGGGTCACTTCACCCCCAGCCAATGCTTGAGCAAATCGTTAGTACAAGGACCTAACTACCTCTGCCAAACACACCGCTTCTCTAGGAAGCGATCATTGCTCTGGTGTCCTCAGCACACTTGCAAATCCTGACCAGCCTACATTCCGGACCCCTGAATCTCTCTGTCCTCCATGCCCTTTCTATCTTCTTTTCAAAAATGTTATTATCCAATAAACTTCTGCACTCTCAGCCTTGCCTCAGCACTTACCTTCTGGAGGACAGACACCTCCTGAAGTTGGTATCTTGAAGTGGTCTAGAAAGAATGTACTGAGAAGGAGTTTTAGTATGGATACTTAACTACCAGCTGATGATTGGACAGTTGCTCAAACACAGTTTCCTGTTATGTCTGTGAAGGTATCTCAGGAAGAGAGAAGCTTTTGGACTGACTGACTTGGTAAAGTAAAGAGACCTCTGCAGGTAGGTGGCCATCAGTTACTCTGCTGAGACTCTGAATCAAACAAAAAGGTGGAGGAGGGTTGCCTAACTGCTTGAGCCAGGACATCAACATCAGCTCCTGATGTTCCCTTAATCTCAGGTTTCCCAACCACATCATTGCTGGTCCTCCATCTTGCCAACAATAGATCACAGGACTTCTAAACACACATAAGCTGAGCTTCTGATAAAACCTTTTACCCAGCTTTAAGGAGTGGAGTTAGTTTTTATCTTCTAGATTTTTAGCAGATTTTTAGCAACTTCAGGATGTACTTCAGCTTTCCTTTCTTCCCCTCCTCCTCCCTCTTCTCTCTCTCCTCTTCTTCATTTCCTCCTCTTCCTCACTGCCTCTTCTTTCCATACTAGGGGTTGAACCTGGACACCATCATGTATGCTAAGCCAGTGATCCATCACAAAACTATATTTCCATCCCCTTTTCACTTTGTATTTTGAGACAGGATCTCATTAGGTTGCCCAGGCTAACCTTGACCACACTCTTTACACTTGTGATCCTCCTGCCTCATCCTCCTGAGCATCTGAGTTTACAGGCTTGCACCAAAAGACCTAGCCAGATGTCAGTTCTTCTTAAGGAGGCCTCCAGCCAATGACTAGGGCTGGCCTGCTGCAAGGGCCTGGGCAAGTCTATGTAAGACAGAGCTTCTCCCTTGGGCAGCCTGCCTGGAGGTTCTGGTTGGATCAGCAGAGACTTAGTCTATGGGTTGAAGTAGAGTCCTACTCAGTCATGCTCCTTCTCTTCCTTCATAGGGATCGTTTCCCAGGAACACTCAAGTCTAGCTTAGCTTTTAGGAAAGTCAACACAGGACACGGAAGGGCGTATGGGTTGCTTTCCTTGTGGGACTGTGACGGAACACCTGACAGAAGCCACTTTAGGAAGCCGAGGCTTGCTTTGGCTCACCATTCCCTGGTGGAAGTGACTTAGCCGTTGAAGCAATGCAGTCCACGCCACGGGAGCGTGATGCATGGCTCCTCCCATCTTGGCACACAGGGTACGGAGGTTGGGTAGATACCAGAGGGAAGCTATGCAGAAGTTTTTTAATCTCAAACAATCTCATTTGTCAATTCTTGGTATGATGAGGAATCCCCTCTTCAGTCCTCGACTGTGCCTACGACTTAAGGTGTTTCCTTTCAGCGGTTTCAAAGCTTTAGGTCTTACATTGAGGCCGTTGGTCCATTTTAAGTTGGTTTTTGTATATGCGAAGAAGTAGGGATCTAGTTTAAGCCTTCTATTGCAAATCAAAGCTACATCAAGAGTCCATACTGCTTTAGTCACGATGTCTATTGTCAAGAAATCAAGCAGAAGAAAGGCTGACAAACGTGAAGCATAAAAACAGGAACCAAACCCTTGCCTGCTGTTGGCGGGAAGGTAAATTAGCGCAGCTGCTGTGGGAATGGAAACAACCTGCAGTGTGGGGAGGCTGCGCACAGACCAGAAGAAACTCTTCGCCAGCGCTTTTTCTGGCCAGGGAGTAATATGTATATTTGTTTTAAAAAAAACAAAAATTAATAATAACAGCAATAATAATTCACTAGACAGGCAAATGACTCAAATAGTTCTCAAAAGAAATACAAGTCTTCATCAACAAATAAGTGAAAAATGAAACAAAACTATTCACAGTTAAATTTGAAACTTGTTTTCCCTCTTTTCTCCATTTCCTATTTCCTGGTTCTCAAGACTGGTAGCTCTGAGGTCATGCTTCCTGCCATCCAGAGTCTTCTCTGTCTTCTCCCCATACCTCAGGTTTAAGTTTTGTTACTGACTCCATCTCACTACTTAATGACGTCACTCCCAGCACACCTCCCCGATCCTTTCAGATCTGCTTTTTAAAATGCGATGTCTGGTTCCTACTCTAGCAGTGATTTCTGGCTGTCTAGGTCCTGCGAACCTTTCTTAAGCTGCAGTGTTAGCCGTCTCCCAAATCAAGCCTCCTCTGGTCCAACCAATCTTTTAGCTACGGACGTTCAATGGTGACACTGATTGTCAGACCCTGGGAAGAAAGGAGCGACTTGTTTTCATTCCTTCTTTGCCCCATCACCCCACCTGCCTAGACTTCAGGGAGCCTGGAGGCACACTACAAATCTTTCCATAAGTGTATGCAGTATTTGTAAGCGTCAAACGTGATTTGCATTGACATACATCTATGCTTCAAAACCCAGTCATTTGTTAAGCATTAACTCAGCCCTTGGCCACTTCCAAACAGGTAACTGGAGAAACAGTGCATGCGCAGGCTGCATCATGTCGTTTCTGAACTGCTACTCCGCCTTTTCCTTTGTCACCCATACAGGCATGTTGGCATGCTCTGCCATCAATTCCAGGTTGTCGCTGAAATGAGCACTGTAGCTTTATGGACAGGCTTAGGACCATGGCCACAGGTCTGGGGGATCTTGTTGGTGTGACCTCTCAATCATTCCCATTCAACCTCTCACATGTCCATTCTTTTCTTTTGGTCAATCATCTAAGTTCTCATAGTTCGGGGAAACTGACATTTTAATAGAAAAAACGGGAGAAACTAAGTTTTAAATTTTTTGGTCTTTCAAATATATGACAACAGAAGCCTCCTAAGCCCCACAACACACTGACCACACTTCCATTCTATTGATAATCCAGATTACTCTCATTTAGGAAGAAGAAAATGTAATTAACTTCCTTGTTTGGTCCAGAAACGTCTCCTAAAACCTTTATCCCCTAATACAGACCCCAAGCCTGCTCACTCAACCCTTTGTAGAGAAAGTGTCCTCAAGGTCCTTCAAACACACGTCTACTCAATGCTGTTGTAGCCATCCTGGCCTTTTGTCACGTCAGTCTTTGATGGTTGTGTCACCCCAGCCCCAACCGAGTCTCTTCTGCCAGGCCTTTTTCTCCCCTCGTACCTGCATACCCTCACTGACCCCTTGAACCTCACGTTTGCTGCTCCCGTCAGGGATGCTGTTGTTGCTCCACACGGCCTTGTCACCAGACATTGTACCACTTTCACAGTCAATCAGCAGTCCCCGACAGCCAACCTTCCTCAGGGACCTGGCATTGTCCCTTCTTTTGTGAGAAGCCAGAGGAAGTGGGGCCACAGCAATGTTTTCAGTCAGGTAGGTAAGGGAGATACATAAAACTATAAAATGCATGCCCTGAGGACAAAGAAGGAACCACTACAGCAAACACACAGATCCTGGTGGGACGCAGGAGTAAGACCTAACCTGGTGGGAGAGGTGGGAAAAGATTTAGGGTGTTGGAGAGCTAGCTTGAGTGTGGAGGCTTACCCGTTTATGATTAGTTTCTTCTAAACCTCAGATAGCTTCTAGAGGTGACCATGGCTAAATTAGTGATAAACAATGCGCAAAGTCCAAAATTAGACCAGCCGTTCTACTTTTGGGCACTGGAGTAATGGATCTTGGAGCTCATCAGTAAAGAATAGTTCGGCCTTGTCCATGTGGATGTGCATCAAGGAGGCAGAGAGGCTATCTGCCAGAGCCCTCTCACTCTATTATCTGCGGACTGGAGTCATCTGGTGAAGTCAGTCTATGTATGAGACAGGGCGCCACGTTCCTTGATCAGTCACCCATGCTTCCTGCAACCTCCTGCAACATTAGACAAATACACCACAGCACTTGTTTAAACAAAACTGAAATTGAGCCCCTGCGGTCTTCAAATGTTTTCATGGGGTCTGGCTGGTGAGGTAGACAGTGGAGCTGTGATGTACCCAATGTATTTTGGTAAATATGAAGCACACTAGACAAGTGGGGTGGGTTTTTTTTCCTTCTTTCCAGTAATTGTATTAGTTTTCTCCCAGGAAAGTAGAGATTTTGTTTGTACAGGTTATAATTGCTATTGAAGGTACAGTGTGGCTTGTCATGATTTTTTTCGGGGGGTAGTCTTAATCTCAGAATGCTTGGAGGGATATTTTGTCAGTCTTAGTGAAAGCTACTGTTACTCAAAATGAATATTCTGGGCTATGAATACAGCTTCTCTGGGAGGGTGCTTGCAGAGCAGTTGGAAAGCCCTGGATCTGATGGCAGTATCCCATGACTGGGGGTGGTGGTGTGTACTTGTCACCCCAGTACTTGGGGGGTAGAGGCAGGAGAGTTGGAAGTTCAATATCACCACCTGTTCAGGTTCAGCCTGGAATTCATGAGACCCTGTGGGTTTTCTTTTTAATCCAATATATTTTGTTGGGGTGTGTGTGTGTGTGTGTGTGTGTGTGTGTGTGTGTGTGTGTGTAAAATGGTGATGGTGTGCATGTGGAAGTCGGAGGACAACTTGCAGGAGTCAGTTCTGTCCTTCTGTAATGTGGATGCCAGGGATGGAACTCAGGGGTCCTTTCAGGCTTGGCAGCAAGCTCCTTTACCCACTGAGCACATCTTGTAGGCCCCTGTCCTAAAACCAAAAAGACAAAGCAAATAAAAAAAAAACCAGAAATAAATATTCTGGCTGCACTCTAAGCACAGTCTTTAACATAAAAAAAGCATGGTGTGTACATGGAAATTGTATTTCTAAATCACACACACCCTGATTTCCACACAGTCTTTAAAGTTCCAATGTCTGGCAGTGATTTCACTTAACTTTGCTGGCAAGAGAGCCAAGTGTGGGGAGAAACATCAGGTGTTGGCAACAAAGGTCTCATTCTGTTCCTTGTCAAGGTGACAAGTTCAAGAGTTCCTTATAAATGACCAAAAGTTGATCAGGGCCACATAATCCTATCAGGGCTACGTCGGAGCAACCTTCCATCTCATTAGCGCTGTTTATCTCACATTGCGTTTGCATTCATTTTCACTAATATGATACAAAAATGTAATGATGTGTAAGTGTTTTTTAATGTCATGTAAGTGAAAACAGGTGGGTAATTTGCCATGGGCCCCATAAAGCCTGGAGCTGGGTTTCACAGAGAACGCTGAGTCTTTTCTCCGTGTGTATGGCTCTTTTTTTAAAATCCTGGGTCAGATTTCAGCAACCTTGATTTTTTTTTTAATTAACTTAGTCAGGTTCATGCAAGACATCCCAGAACAGATCGGTGGGCTCAAAGTGAAAGTCAAGAAGATGCTTTTTTGGGAAAGAATGATGCATACAACGGCAGGCCTGTTCTAGAGATTAACCTCAGCTTCTAGGAAGCAAAGGTGTGAGTGGTCTCAGTGAGATGTCATGGTTATCAGATAAGTCTGGGGGGAGCTGGGAGATGGCTCAGTCAGTGCACTGTTTGCTACATAGGCATACGACTCTGGTTTATGATCCCCAGCACCCACATTAGAAGCTGGGTACAACATCATGGCCTGTGATCCAAGTGTAGGGAGACGGAGATAGGTAGATGTTGAGAGCTCACTTGTCAGCCCGTACAGCCAAATCCATGAGCTCTAGGTTCACAGAGAGAGCCTGTGTCCAATAATATGGTGAACAGTAACTGAGGGAGACACCTGGAATTTGCCTCTGGCTTCCCCGTGCACATGTGTGTATACATATGGACATGCACTCACACCTCTACATAAATGTGACACACAGGAACACTCATGCACATGTGCACACACACAGACACACACAGACACACACACAGACACACACACGCACGCACGCATATACACACACATCACATATCTTTATTCAGTTTTACAGCCCATAATTAAGGGCATTTGCCTTGCCTGGCTGCTTGGCCGCTGAACCAGTGGGCAGTCCTCAAGGCACAATGCACGAGGGAGACTTTGGAAAAGTTCCCCTGCACATTGGGTGGTATTGATTAGCCCTGATTTTGCCAGGGCTAGAATACTGACAAATCTTTCCATAGCAGATGAGGGTGCTTTCCCACGGCCACCATTATCATCATCAAGCTATAAATAATCATAATTAATTTCATCCTCATCAATATTAGCTGAGCTAATAAACCCAAAGAAGCCAGGTGTTCCTCATGCATCCTCCAGGACACATGTAGTTCCGAGTCCCCCGTGATGTCCGCTGCTGGGAGGGTGTACCTTAGCTAATGACATAACAGGAGGGCAGGAGCTAATTCTGCAAAAGCCCTCCTTCTACCCCAGATACTTACCAAACCTGCGTTCTCCATGTCTTCTGTTTTCCCATGTTTGTACGGAAAGAGAAGAGAAGCACTCCCCAGCAAGCACGTTTCTGCAGCCCTCTTTTGCCTGCTCACATTGCCTGTCAGCCTGTGAGCCTACATTCCAGAATGCCCTGGGGGAGAAGGAAATTGTGTCCAGATGCAGCTATGGGAATGGAATTTCCCATACCTTGAGAGTGACCTCTGATTTGACCTTAAAATTAAAAACTTGTTTGTGAACTCCTGAGAGAGAAAAAAGTATACAACAGTAGCCGCTGCTTAAAAATATAATTGGCAAGACTACTATAGGAACGACACATGAGTCAGTCACGGGCAGCCTCAGATCTCGGCGACTCAGAGCCCAGGCTTCCTGTGTTTTGCTAATCATGAATGGACAAAACACCAGTGTAAACACCCAGGAGAGCAAGGAACTATTCCTTCGTAATCCCAATTCCCTGGCGCCTTCTCCTAAGTGTTTGCTTAAGGACTGGCATCTCTCGCTCATTCAGTCACAGTCTGAGAATTTGTCACAAAACTTGTTTGTGCTAAAGAACCCAGATTGGAGCCTTGGTGCTCACTAAGAGACCTGGGTCTTATATGTTCTCATCTGTCAGCCATGTGACCTCGGTTTCCTGATCTGTAAAATGGTGACAAACAATAGCACATAACTGAGGCAATCATTAGAGAAGGAAACAGACACCAGGACGGGCCTGCCACTCACTCTGTGCCATGAACTTTCCTTCTTACAGAAGCTGGATGACTGACTAGTGCTTGGGATCAAAAGTGCTTCATGCTGCCCTACGAGAAAACACTCAAGACAGCTGTGTGGGACTACTGCTATGCTGTGTCCTCACTTGTTCACAAATGTCCTTGCTATTGTCTAATCCTTGCACCTATTGTTCAAATAGTGCACTATTGTCTCTCTTCATCCACTGCAAGATAAGGTACAAACGTTGCAAGTGACATATTCCAGATCAGACATTATCCGGGCAGGTAGACCGGGCTGAGAGTGGACTTACCTCGGGAAGTCCTTTGCTGTCTCAGCGCAGCAGGGATGAAGTGACTGCCCTCGCTGGGAATTCTAAATTGATTCTCTATTTCTGATAATCAAATAGGAGGGTCATGCAGGGTCTCCTCTGCTGGTGCTCAGTAGACATTTCCATGACAACCAAGAAACATCATTTAGAGTCTGTGGGTTTTCCCCTGTATCTTTGCAGTTCTAAAAGCTGCAACAATTTAATGCATGGTATGTTAGGTATCAAAAGATAGCTGTACACCATATTTATTATGACACTATTCACAGAACTCAAGATATGTAATTAACCCAAACCCTGATGAATGGATATGACTATATAAAAATGTGGTACATATACACAATGGAATACTATTTGACCAGCAAAAATAATGTTTTCCAATTCTTTGCTGCAAAGAATGGAACTGAATGGCATTCTGTTAAGTCACATAAGGTAGACACAGGAAGACAAACACTGTATGTTCTCTCATGTGTTGCACTGGGTGATTTCAATTGTCAACTTGAGAGGATCTGCAATCACCTGGGAAGAACTTCTTGAAGAGAGGGGTTGCCTGTACCAGAGTGGCCTGTAAGCGTGTCTATAACGGGGTATGTTGGTATGTTGAGGTGGGAAGACCTGTCCACTGTGAGTGGCACCATTCCCTTGGCAGGGAATCCTGCTATGTTTAAAAGTGGAGAAAGTAAGCTAAACACTAGTGTGTGCAAGTTTATTGCTCACTTCTTCTGACTGGGGACATGAGGCAGCCAGATCCCTCAAGCTCTTGTACCTGTCACTTCCCCACAGTAATGCAGTGTGATCTGGGACTGGGAGCTTAGATAAACTTTCTTCCCCAAGTTCTTTTTCTCAGAGTATTTTATCACAGCACCAAGGACATGAATTAAACCATACGTGAATGACCTTTTAAAAGTCAACTGAGCCAGGTGTAGTGGTGCACACCTTCAGTCCCAGCACTCAGGAAGCAGAGGCAGGAAGAACTCTGTGAGTTCAAAGTCAGCCTGGTCTACATACTGAATTTCAGGACAGCCAGAGCTACATAGTGAGACCCTGTCTTGGAAACAAAACAAAACAAAACAACAAAACAAAAAGTCAATTGAATGTAGAATGGCAGTCACCAGAGGCTGGGAAGAGTGGGGGCTGGAAGAAGAAAGGAAAGCTGGATAATTAATACTAAAGCACTGCTAGAGAGAAGTAATAAATCCTAATGTTCTAATGTTCTAAAGCACAGAGGGACAAGTAGAGCTCCCAACAGCCTATATGCTTCATGAGCAAATAAGAGAGAAATGTACAAAGGTTCCAAACAAAGAGTAATACAACAGTAAAGTCACCCAACTTAGAGAGTCCCATCAAATATATGCATTCGAATGTTACACTGTATCTCCTAAATACATACAATTACTACTCAACTAAAAACGTGCAGCAAGAAGTCTGCTCAGTTCCAAATGGTAATGCTCTTGATGTGATCATTACAGGTAGTCTGCTTGCATCGGACTATCTCATTGCTCTCCATAAATATGAACTATTATAATGATAATAAAACAGAGGGAATGCCAGACACGGGGGTCACTTGTTGTTTTACTTTACTCATGACTTAGTGGGCTCATTTTCATTCACCTAAACAATGAACCGTACTTGGGCTCCAACTTTCACAAGCTGATATATGACCACACAGCAAAGGCCAGGTTACCCTGCCTTGTCTAAGTTATGGAAACACAAGTTAGTACACATATGAGTTCCTCCAGAGTTAAAAGAGATGTTCCTCTGCCTGCTTCCTGCTGCTCAGTAACTGCTTTAACCTACTGGTGGAGAGCTGAATTTCCCTGATACCCTGTTTAACTGAGGACCAGCTCTGTGTTCAGTACTCGGCAAGAAACTATGCAGTGTATTTTTTTCTGTAAATGACACAACATGGTTCTTGATATAAGGCGTTAAAAATCTAGCAGACGTTAAATGTCTCCCAGACACATTTAGAAATAACACAAGACAAAATATAACTAAATGCTACATAGTATTTTGTAACTGTCAAAACTACAGGAGCTGGGGGAGATCACAGTTGGCCACAGCAAGCCGGACAAGAGGAATAGCCTTTTCTCCTCTAACCTGTCTGCTCCACACTCAGTCTGGAATGGAATCCCGTTGTCACAGGATGGTGCAGATGGAGCTTCCAGAGGGGGGTAGGGTCTCTGAAAAACAAACCTGTAACAAGCATTTTTCCTTATGGTTAGAGCCAAATAAACGCATTTCTTTGTGGTGTGTGTGTGTATGTGTGTGTGTGTGTGTGTGTGTGTGTGTCTGTCTGTCTGTCTGTCTGTCTGTCTGTGTCTGTGTATCCCTGGAGATCAGAAGATCTGGAACTGGAGTGACTAGAGGTTGTGAACAGGATGCTGGGAACTAGACTCTGGGCCTCTGCAGGAGCAGCAAGAACTTGACTGCTGAACTATTTCCGGAGCCCAGGATTTCTTCTTTCATAGACAGGAAAAGGTGACTGTTCCCTCCTGCAGAAGACCCAGTACTCTGTACTTAGTGACACAGAGTGACACATGACAGACACTTCCTTTGGCCTCCGCCACCCCTTTCCCTCTTCACAGTCATTTTCTCTTCCTCTTTTGCTCTTTCCTCCTTCCTCCCTTCCTTCTTCCTCCCATTCTTTCTTTCTTGTTTCTGCCCCTTTCCTCTCTCCTCCCTGTTTTCCTTGTTTCCTCTTGGATATGAGTCTCTAATATGATTAGAAAGAAGCCTTTCCATTCCCAATAAATAAAATAACCTCATAGTGGGCTTTCATCCTGAGGGGAGGCTGTAAGTCCATTCATGTCATTTCACACATTTTGCACTTAGAGAATAGCATGAAGAATAGGACTGTTCTCCTCCCCGTTGTTAGAATGGGAACATTCTAGTGTAAGTGCGGAATTTCATCTCTACTGCCAAGGCAGCCTGTCTGCTGTCCAGGCCTAAGGACAGACGGACATCCCCACCTTCAGGAAGAGAGTTCACAGCAAGAGGATAACTTCTAGGTAGAGCTTGGGGGTTGCCACTCACCAACTAAGTACAGTGCATGTGGTCACCTGTGCACCCTGTGTTCAGTGCATGTGTTCACCTGTGCACCCTGTGTTCAGTGCGTGTGTTCACCTGTGCAGTCTGTGTTCAGTGCGTGTGTTCACCTGTGCACCCTGCGTTCAGTGTGTGTGTTCACCTGTGCATTCTGTGTTCAGTGTGTGTGGTCACCTGTGCATCCTGTGTTCAGTGTGTGTGGTCACCTGTGCAGTCTGTGCTCAGTGCGTGTATTCACCTGTGCACCCTGTGTTCAGTGTGTGTGGTCACCTGTGCACCCTGTGTTCAGTGCGTGTGGTCACCTGTGCATCCTGTGTTCAATGCATGTGGTTACCTGTGCAGTCTGTGTTCGACTTTGTTGCTCTTCACACTGAGGTAGGAGGAAAGGAGTCTCCGCACAGGCCAGCACAGAATATAGAGGCTTCTTTAGTGTGCTAGACCCTAAAACACCCACTTCCCCAATCCCACCTGAGCAGCCCCAGATAGTGGACCCGGTAGGGCACCGGCACAGGAGCAGCCAATCCATTGCATAGCCAATCAGAGAGCTTGTTCACAAAGTTAATAGAACAGACACCAAGGATGCTGCATGCTGACTCAAGTTTTGAAAGGAATCCTTAGGACGAGTCCCTGCTACTTCAACTGGCTGGTTTGCAATAAAATCATCTCTGAATCCAAGCCTCAGGTATTCTGCTCAAGGAATTCAGATGGCGGAAGGCACAGTGGCTTGAGGAATAAGTGGACAGAGCCCAGGTCAGGGTCAGCAAACCTAGCCCATAAGGAGCCTGTCCTCTGCTAATATATGTCAGTTGTGGGATTCAGAAATGCAGAAAGAAGAAAGTAAGAATAACATGTACCCAAGCACTAGGCTTGATTATGACAGTACACCATAAGCTCATCTATTCAGATATTACCTTTTGTGAATAGAAATTACACATGTGATTTTACCTCATTTCCCTCTGAATTTCTCTTGAATAAATAATAAATTTTATTGTATATTTCTAAGTTCTTATTTTCTTGCACATTTAGGGTACCTCCAATTTTGTGTAGGCAGATCTTATAAAATTACCACTCTTGTAGTACTAGAGAATTTATTTATGAATGCCTCTGAGTATTCCATAGAAAAATGTATTAGAAAAATGTATTTATTATCAAATCAAATGTAGATTTTGAGGCATTTCTAAATATGAAATCAAAGAAAAAATAAAATGCAAATTTTCAGTAAGTTTGGCCTTATGACAGTAGGGGAAAAGAATCTGTCTCCATTTTTACCTCCTTTTAAGGATATGCCTCACTGTCCAACTACAGATCTGACTGGTGGGTAAAAGACTGGATAGCAACTACATTTGGTACAAAGCAGAAGGGAACTGGGGATCATCTCTCATCAAATTCCAAAAGTATCAACAAATACAGAAGCCATGGATGTAAACATGGCTGAATACAAATAGGAGATTAATGTGGCCTTTTCCTTGGAAGTCTCTTGAGTTTGGGAGCTCTCCTTATGTGACTAATATGCACAACTGCAAGCCACCTGCAGAATCAGTTTTCCAAAGAACAAGAGAGAATGAAGAGATGATCAAATATACCTTTAAAAATTCCCTCCGTCTCTTCATTTTTATCAGCGAGAAGGTTTCACGGGATGAGTGCCACTGAAGTCTATTAAGAGCCTTATTTGCTTTTAACACAACACACAGAAGCACATCGGTGAATTATCAAGCTGACAGTGCATTCAGTAATGAGTGAGGATTAATGTCTTTGCAGAAATGTGATTCATGAATAAAAGCAGGTACAAAATTAAGCTACAGGCATACACAGACATTGGTAATCTTTAAAGGAAGGTGGTGTTGAGTTGTGAGTTCTTCTGCAGGGGACTGAGGTGAGAGCTATGGAAGTATGAGGTGAGATGAGGCACTCGGGTGCTGTGGGATGGTCTGTATGTCAAACATGTTGCTTATTGGTCAATGAATAAAACACTGATTGGCCAGTGGTCAGGCAGGAAGAAGTATAGGCGGGACAAGGAGGAGAGAATTCTGGGAAGTGGAAGGCTGAGGAGACACTGCCAGCAGCCACCATGACAAACAGCATGTCAAGATGCTGGTAAGTCACAAGCCATGTGGCAAGGTATAGATTTATAGAAATGGATTAATTTAAGATATAAGGACAGTTAGCAAGAAGCCTGCCACGGCCATACAGTTTGTAAACAATATAAGTCTCTGTGTTTACTTGGTTGGGTCTGAGCGGCTGTGGGACTGGCAGGTGAGAGAGATTTGTCCTGACTGTGGGCCCGGTAGGAAAACTCTAGCTACAAATGGCGCCCAACGTGTTGGCAAGAGTTTCCACCTAAAACCTGAGAAAAAAGATACTAAAACGGAGCTAAAAACAGTTCCTAGTTGTCTCTTTCAAGTTAGTGGCAGCCTGCGTGTTTGAGTCACTATGGCAGGTTCCTGGCGTGCGTGCTCGACCTGCAGTATGGCGGGAATGAGGCCTCTGCAAGTGGCACATTAAACTGCGTGGTGGATTTAGCCTTTCCTAGTACAAAACAAAAAAAGAAGTTTCTGGGCTACACGCTGCTTTGATAGAAGCATAGACCCACGAAGGCTCCCAGAGCTGGTGGTAAAATTATCACCGCCATGTTGGGAAGCTGAGGTAGGCGGAGCCAGCAGCCATAGTGCTGTTTCAGTTTTAGAACGCTGCAGTTTAAAGCAATAGGCTCAAGGTAATATAAAGAATAAGCCACATAAAGATGGCTACCACACAGAGAATCTGGATTATGTTCTCTTTGATATTCGTAACTGAAGAAAAACATTTGATTGCAAAAGCTGTTGAGTTATGTCAAAGTGTATATTTTAAAGGTACCTTGACTTCAAAATTTGGATGTAAGGATATGTTGCTTTGGAAAGGAAGCTCTGCTTTTGTTTCCACAGAAAGCCAGAGGCTATGGATTTGTTCCAGATTAAGATACATCAGGTTTGACCAGCCAAGACCCCCTGAAAGGTCTCCGGTGACACCATGGCCCAGATGATCCATCATCCAGAACGGTTTGAAGGCAACTGGCTCAGACAATACAGCCTCATGGACTACTCCATAATTCTAAAATTTTCTTTGTGTCCCCATAAGATACAGCGCCCCCCTCCAGCAGGAAGTAGTAAGAGAAGCTATGCCCAAATTCCCAAATTATATGTAATTTTACTATGTTAATGTTAAAATCTTCCTTTTTGAAAAAAAAGAAAAGGGGAAGTGCTGTGGGATGGTCTGTATGTCAAACATGTTGCTTATTGGTCAATGAATAAAACACTGATTGGCCAGTGGTCAGGCAGGAAGAAGTATAGGCGGGACAAGGAGGAGAGAATTCTGGGAAGTGGAAGGCTGAGGAGACACTGCCAGCCGCCACCATGACCAACAGCATGTGAAGACGCCGGTAAGCCACAAGCCATGTGGCAAGGTATAGATTTATAGAAATGGATTAATTTAAGATATAAGAACAGTTAGCAAGAAGCCTGCCACGGCCATACAGTTTGTAAACAATATAAATCTCTGTGTTTACTTGGTTGGGTCTGAGTGGCTGTGGGACTGGCGGGTGAGAGAGATTTGTCCTGACTGTGGGCCCGGTAGGAAAACTCTAGCTACACTCGGGGGTTAATCTCATCTCTTTGGGAGCCATAGTCACACACACACACACACACACACACACACACACACACCAGAGTGGTTCCAACCAGTTGTTTGTTACCTTGCTTTGGCCGTTAAGCCAGACCAACGGACACACCTGGGGCAGCAGCAAATCCTTCACACTGCTCCCCTGGACCTTCCTTCCGTATTTGTTTCTACTAGGATTTATTCTTAGTTGTTGGGAGTGGCATTGTTCCTTCCTCAAAAGATGCGAAAGTCTCAGCCTTCAATACTGTGTGTCTAAATTATCTAGAAATAAATTATTTGAATACGATCATATTAAGATGAAATTGTCAGAGTGAGCCAACACAAAATGTGACTTGGGATTATGAATCCTGCTTAGAATGAGACACTTAGACACAGATGCACTCAGGAAGAAGGCCATGTGAATATAAAGATGGCTGAGTGGGATGCAGCTACAAGCAAAGAATCATGGGAGACTGCTCACAAAATATCTAAATCTAGGAGAGTCAGGAAATAGGTTCTTCACCTTGTCCTCAGAAAAAAGCAACCTTGGGGACTAGGAACATGCCTTGGTCAGCAGAGTGGGTTCAGTCCTCAGCACTCACACAAAAAGCAGGGCATATTGGTGTATACTTGTAACACCACCGATGAAGAAGCAGAGACGAGACGGGTGAGTCACTTGTGCTCACTGACTACCATATCTGGATCAGGGAGTCTCAGGACATAGTGAGAGAGCCTGGCTCAAAAACCAAGGTGGGTAGCTCCTGAGTAATGCCCAAACTTGATCTCTGGACTCCACACATGTGCACCTACATGACCATGTGAGGGGATTTCCAGGGTTCAGGACCCTGATTGGCTAACATTTCTCTAGGGGTATAGGGAATGTTTGGAATGTCAGGTATTTCCCCTTAGGTATTTCACCCAGGTCCCTGGGTGGGGGAGGTCAGCTCATGGCTTCTCCTGGATCAGGGTGTTACCTGTCAGTAAGCCTGTCACAGAAGCTGTTTCTGGGCCCCTAAGCCTGTCATGGCAGCTGTGTAGTCAAGTTGTTTTGCTCCCCCACACATTACCCCCTTCACAAGTACCAATGACAGGACTCAATCATGAGTCCTATCTGTCCAGAGGTTCAAGGGTATTGAGACCCAAGAACTATCAGCTAACAGATTTTTCTAGGGCAGCAACATTTGTGTCTATTGCCATTCTTAAGGACTTGTAGTTTTTATCTTCGAGTACAACTGGATTATAATCCTGAATAATAATTTTTTAAATACCTCTTTGGTTCTGCACAAAGAAGGTCAAGTGTCTTATCTTATTGCAGAACCATTTTAGTTAATGAATGTATCAATTGACAAATCTGAACCTATTTTCCTGGTATGTTAATGGGCATTATAGTTAGCCATTTTGTTCCCATTGCAGGGAGGGCTATTTTTTGTTTTTTGGTTTTTGGTTTTTTTTTTTTTTTTTTTTGACTCAGCCTTTCAACCTATTTTGGGCAGGGAGCATGGAACTGCTTTGAGCTGACACTGGGGGGTTGTTGTCAGGGCCCCCAAAAGGATGAAAGGCTAGTCAAAGACTGAAAGACTAGTCAAAGGCTAGGCAATGGGGCATTTGTCAGAATCATGTGGTTATCTGACCCAGCAGGAGAGACAGGAAATAATCACATTGACTGGGCTGGTCCACATCAGCTTTTAGCAAGTCCAGAGTTCATAGTTGTTTGGAGCAATGTAGTCAACAACTGGAGCTTGGCGGTGTCTGTCAGCCAAGTGGAAACCTGTTGAGACAAATTTAAACTAGGAACAGAAGTTAAAATTTATGAACTTATTTGGAACTTTTAGGCCCATAGTCTTAGTAATTGGGAAGGATAGGAGTCCTAAGACCATGAGAGAGAAAAATACCATGTAGCACAAATCTTAAAAGGTCTTATTAATAAAAACAAACCTGGAGCCAGGTATTGGGGTGAATACTAGATGATCAGAGAAGCAGAACAAGCCACAGCCACCTCACCTTGCCAATTCCTCAGCTGATCCTGTTTCCTCAGACTGGAAGCCTCTCAGCTGAACTGTGCTGCTCAAAAGCCTAAAAGCTTAACCAGCCAAAAGCTTCCAGTTTCTGGTCCTCACACCTTATATACCTTTCTGCTTTCTGCCATCACCTGGGATTAAAGGCATGAGTCACCATGCCTGGCTGTTTCCAGTGTGGCTTTAAACTCACAGAGATCTGGATGGATCTCTGCCTTAGGAATGCTAGGATTAAAGGCGTGAGTGCCACCATTTTGTGGCCTCTGTATCTAGTGGCTGTTCTATTCTCTGACCCCAGATGAGTTTATTAGGGTGCACAATATTTTGAGGAACACAATATCACCACAATACCACCCTTAGGAAAAGACAAGTAAGGAAAATTTAAGCTGTACTTATCTGGAGTCCTTCTAACCTCTGTGAAGTGGATTTGAGTTTTGAATTCTTGAATCCTCAAGGATTCAATCCTCTGAGGCCTATATGAATTATCTTACAAAATGACATAAAAGTTTTAGATACATTAGTATTACCAATGTGTACTGAAATCCATATTGTAAACAAAGCAAGTAATGACTATCTGTAAAACAGCAGAAGTGGAATCTTACCTTTGAGTCCTAGCAAGAACTACAGATTTGGGTTAAAAGCATGTGCATTCTTCTGTCCAGAGAGCCAGATATAAATTGGACAGAGATTTTTTTTTGGCCTGATGAGAAGCACTTTTAAGTTTATATTTAGATGACAACCAAAATAAATCTAAAATGTTGAGCTTGCGACTGAACAGTAAGCAGTTACACTCAACCAGTTTATCAGAACTCTATTAAATGTTAAGCTCTGAACTGTTATATCATAGAAGGGGAAATCAATTCAAAATATTTTTCATAATTTAAATCATTTATTTATATCTTTACAAATTGCATTTGTATCTTAAATCATTTTCTGAGATCTTCGAGGCTTATAAGCTTTCATATCTTCAGAAATTCATATATCTTAAAACATTCTTAGACCCTCAAAACTTGCATAGACTTTTATATCCTCAGACTTTTCTTAGACTCATATTTAAACCTTTATGACTTATTTAAACTTTTACATCTTAGAACATTTTCTTAAAAATGAGCTAACAAGCTGGCTATAGACTTGTGGGAGGATCTGGTTGTCTGATGCTGCCAAGCTGACAAAGTTATAGCTAGCCTAGCCGCTAGTACTACCAGGGATCTGAGAAGGATAAATTATATCTGAGCGCAGACCAAGCAACTTCCAACTCTATAAATGACAGGGACCAGTCCATACCCAAGTCTCCATAGCGTTGGAGGCACAAGTATCAGAATAGCATCAATCTTTAGCCACCAGACCCATAAGGAAAAAGTTTTTCCTATAGAAGAGGGACAAGAGGAAGACTGATCTTACCTTGTCTAGACAAAAGGGGTATAATCAATTCTCCAGTGTCCTGCTGTCTGTCCACAGGTTCTGGCAGCAGGTGTTGCATCGGGGCATCTTGCCCTGTAGTCAGCATTGCCATAATCCAGGTGAAAACATCGTGGTGTCCCATAATCTTCTTTGGAGACCTTAGGTCACTGCTAGGATCTGGGAATCTCTGTCTGATATAATAAGCTTTTTAATCCAACATTTAAATGCCATATTTTGCAGATCTCTGAAGTATTTGAGGGATGTCCAGGTATATCTGAATAGATGAACTTTGTTTCTAGTTACTTGTTTTAAGCTCAACC
Source organism: Peromyscus nudipes (assembly GCA_902168325.1). Lineage (NCBI taxonomy): Eukaryota > Metazoa > Chordata > Mammalia > Rodentia > Cricetidae > Peromyscus > Peromyscus nudipes. The sequence goes on along the minus strand of CABHPH010159498.1, from coordinate 9,975 downwards.
CTGAAAACATATACAAGGGACTAAGTAAAGCTTATCCCTGTGATTAATTACATCATTACTTAGCATGACTACAATGAAAGAACTTGAGTATTTATAAGATGACTATTTACTTGTGTTCTCTAACGGTCTACAATAAGTGGCCTTAAAAACAATGATTTTGAATTGAAGCTCTTCTAGAATCAAATAAGGGTTCAGTAAAGAAACCAAAACAGAATAGCCATATGTTAATGGAAGGACCTTAAGTTCCTTTTACCAGAGATAAGGAGGGTGACCCCCTTTTTAGCAAGCAGGAACTTTCTCCAAGTCCCTGAGGGAGTGGGAGCTTTATCTAAATGCTTGACCTTGGGAAAATGACTTTGTAGGTTTTATCTCTGTTAAGTTTGAGCCTTAAAAAAAATTCTCAGCTGAAGCTCCTTTTAGTATCAATATAAAACGTTTATATGACTCAGTTTATCCAAATAGCTTAAGCCTAACAAATTTAGCAAAGACAAAGAGGCTAGATGCACATTCTTAAGCCTGAATAGACCTTGAGTAGTGAGACATGTCCTCCAAGCCACTGGTTCTCAACTTTCCTGATGCTTTGACCTTTCCATAGAGTTCCCCATGTGAAAGCCCCCTTCACAAAATTTTTCCATTGCTGTTTCAAAACTGCAGTTTTGCCATTGTTGTGAATCTCCATGCAAACATCTGACATACAGGTGGACCTAGGCCACCCCTGTAAAAAGGTTTTTCAACCCCCAAAACTCATGAAGTCAGATGCTATTCCAAGCCCTTTGCTTAGGTCATTGTCTTGCTGCATCACAAGGAATGAACATCTCAATTTCTAGTGACTATCACCTGAGTGACTCCTAAATTACAAAGTTTAGCTGCCAGAGCAAGGTACATTCTTGTGTATAAAAGCACTAAGGTGCAACTTTAATATTTATCAAATACCTTATTTAGTAAATATATGTAGCCATCTATTTAAATTTTCTAGAAGCTTGCTGTTGAACACTTGGCAAAGACATAAATACTTATGTGTAAATCTCTAAGTTAGCTTTTGTTAATCTCAATAGATCTTTATAACCTTAGTCAAAGATGGTTGCCTACATCATGATGAGGTCACCAGTCAAGATGGAGGAAAGCCATGTGGTTGCTGTTTAAAATATGCTTTTTTAGACAATAATTACAAGCACATATACACACCATTGGATCCAAGTTACAAATATATATATACAGTTAAAGCTAGCTTATATTCATATATAGAGTAAAATCTAAGTCATATATATATAAAACATAAACATTTTGTAGTGAAGAATCATCAGCTATTTTAAAAATGAAAACCAACCAGAATTAACCTAACATGGTCAAAACCATAACAAACATAGTTCATATCCCCTCTGGCCTTTTATAACCTTCTATATACCTCCAGCCTGTTCATCTGATTCCTCAGACATTTACAAATTTCTCTTTTCTTCTCCTTTTTTAAAAATTATTTTAGTCTCTTGTCTTGTCTCTCGCTTTTCAGACAACACAGAAACTTTTATCAAAGTTTTTCTTGTGGTTCCCCTCAGTAGTCTAGAATATATTGTATGGCTACAATATTTTCAATAAGAACAGAAATACATGCATATAGCATAATAAGAATAACTCTAAATTTGCATCAACACTGTACCAACATGAAGCATCTGAAACTAGCAGTAGGTTTTTCTTTTTTTTTTAACCAATAATAATTTGTAAGCAACCCCTCTAAATGATGACAAATATTTATAATCTATTGGATCTGAGTGATCAAAGCAGCCCTGGCTACAGCATTATAACATAGCCACTGTAGCTTAGCAACCGTAGGCAGTGACACTTCATTCTGTCCTGAGAGCCAAACCTTGGTCAGGTTTGGTGGGCAGCCCCCAGGGCAGGATGTGGGAGCCCCGCCCACCAGCATGGGAGGGGACAGCTCACAGCATGGGGACAAAAGATTGTTATTAACCCCAGATTCTCAAATGCACAAGAACAGCAGATTAGAAGTGATTCCCTGCCCAGACCAGGCCCCTCTGTAGGCCACTACTCTATTGTGACCCCAAAGGGGCAGTTCTCCACCATCCCCAAGTCCCATGGTCAGGCACTCTCTGAGCTCTTTAAGCCCCACCCCCCACAGTCTTCTGCCTGATCTGTACTACAAAGTCCCCACCCAGAGGCTCCCTGCCCAGGGGCCTGGCCTCAAACCTGTTGTGTCCAGCCCCACAGTGCTAATGGCCTTCCCCAGCACCCAGCTGCTCAATGGTGACCCTGCCCTGGCCACTGCTCACCCAACATGTAGCACCGCAACAGTGTGCTCCTCTGCCCACTGCTACATGTGCTCCGGGTCACAGAGCAAGGAAGCAATAGGGAGTAGGAGTCCTCTTAGTCTGTCCCAGTTCAACCAAAGGGTCCTCTGACCACCCGGCCCCAAAGGTTGTCCACGTGCAGTTTCTGTCAGGAGTCATAACACACACACACACAAGCCCAGGCATAAAGCATGCATGTTTGTGGCCACATTTTTCACACATTCACACATTCATATAGGCAGGACATTCCAACAGAAAGGCAAACAATTTTCTCAGCTGACCCACCCAAAAATCCTAAAATGAGAGTCTGCAGTTTTTTTAAGTCAGGAAAAGAACAAAATTACAACACACAAGACAACAAAACAGGTCTCCTGGCACCTAGAGATAAAACCAAAAGGAAGACCCCAGCTTCATGTCAGTCCCATGGAAGTAACCTGTGTCATCTATTCAAATCAAATTCAAATCAACCAAAGGGATCCAAACCTATCCAAAGGACCTTCTGTAGGTACTTACATATTTTGGGCTCACTTACAAAAGGATATCCAACAGGCCAAAAGCCCACTTACAAAAGGATATCCAAACAAAAGTAAGCATAGAAAACACAAAAGTAAACACAAACACACAGAAAACATACCAGCCGGCTTCAGGCTCTATGGGCAGTAATTCCAGTGGGCTTGGGGGGATCCCAGACGAGCCCCCAAATGTTATGCCCAGATCACTTGTGGGAAAACCCAAAAGACCACCATGGAGACCAAATCCCATATGTAAAAACAAAAAACTTTTATTTCAAATTCAGAGTTTGGACTCTCTGTCTGACACAGCAGTGAGAACAGAGAGCCCTGAGTCCAGGCAGGGTGGGGTTTTTATCATAGCAGAGGTTGGGGTGAGGGGATTTCCAGGGTTCAGGACCCTGATTGGCTGACATTTGTCTAGGGATATAGGGAATGTTTGCAATATCAGGTATTTCTTCTTAGATGCAGGTCCTCCCTGGGTGGGGTCAGCTTATGGTTTCTCCTGGATCAGGGTGTTGCCTGCCAGTAAGCCTGTCACAGAAGCTGTGTCTGGGCCTCTAAGCCTATCATGGCAGTTGTGTGGTCAAGCTGTTTTGGGCCCCCTCCACAACTACACCCTACACATACACACACACACACACACACGCACACGCACACACGCACACCCCCCCCCCGCACACGCACATGCACACGCACACACACACCCCAATCCTACTCTTACCTTTACTTCAGACCTATCCTACAGAACTGTGAGACAGTCAATCCCTGCTGTTTCAGGACTAGACCTTGTTGAGGAAGCCCTTGCAACCAACACTGTGGCACTTCCTGATGCTGTGCCTGACTTGATCCTTTGCCTTCATTCTCTCCAACTTTTATTTCCTATTTTCCCCCAAAGGCTCTGCTGTCCAGCCCATCACTCTCTAGCCTGATCCTGGCTCCCAGGTATTCATTCTAGATCTGGCCCCAGTCCAGTCATATCTGGCCCTTTTCTTCTTTCTGTCTTTCAGTGTGTGTCTGTGTGTCTGGTCAGGGCAAAGGGTGTATGTGGCCAGGCCTGGGAATAAACACCATAGCAGATGAGCTAAGGCCCACCTACAATCAGATGTAGGGATTCTGACGCCTCCACATGGTGCAGGTGCAAATTAGTTTAGCTACTAGGAGGCATTTGCTACTTTCTATTGCTCTGGAAGCCATCTCCAGTATAGGATGATGACCGAGAACCTGGACTCTGCATTCGTTGGCTGCAGGGGATCTGGTTCTGTCTGTGTGACCTGGGACAAAGGACCTCTTTATGCCTCCATTTCCTCATCTATAGAATAAAAACTGTAACACTGAGGAGTTAAAAGTCAAACATGTGTTTGTCTGGGCGCGCAATTCTTTTGGGGACCGTATGTCTCAGTTTATTTAGGAGTCTACTAGTTCATACTTCTGATTGGGCTCGCTAAAGTCACCACCTCCAACCTTGCCCCTACCTCACTGTCAAAAGTGACCCATGGTTACTCTGTAAGCTAAAGTCTCTGCTCCTGTGCTGGAGTCCAGCTCTACTAGGGTTCAAGTCCCAAAGAGGAGCTGTGGACTCCACAAGGGAAGGAGACTGATGTAATCTGAGGATGAATCAGGATAGCCCATTTATTGAGAAAAGGTTACACTATCTATACACTATAATTGCCCAAAGGATTAAATGTGAGTGGGAAGAAGGGGGCTTGAGAGTTGGGGTGGGGCTGTGAGTAGGGACTGAGGGAGCTGGCATTGACAAGTTAATTGGCCCCATAGTCATATGTTAATGGAAGGGCCACAAGTTCCTCTTGCCAGAGGTGAGGAGAATGACTCCCTTTGTAGCAAGCAGGAACTTTCTTCAAGCCCCTGAGGAAATGGGGGCTTTTGTTTAAATGTCTGACCTTGGGAAGAGGACTTTTTCAGGGGACCAAATACTCTATTATAGAATATTTCATTTTTTTATGGCTTAGTTTATCCACTCCTGAAAGGTGAAATTCTGCTGGCTCTCAAAATACCTTTCCCAGTATTTGTACATGGTCCCTGCTCATGGCGAGAAGCAGGCCTGCCTGGAGACAGCTTAGCTGAATGCTGAACATCATCCCATGGCCTGGGGAACCTATACCTTCTTCTTCCTGTTTGTCATCAGGTCTGTCTTCACATACGGCCTCTTGATGGTTTGCCTAAGAACAGCATGAGCTGCTTCCTTATCAGCTGTAAGGGGTACACCATAAAATCCATGCACAGGGGAAACTATGTAGACAGAGATAGAGCATGGTTTAATGACCAAGTTCTCAATGTTACTAATGACTCTTCAAATCTGTGCTCTTGCTGAGGCTTCTTTGGTGACACCCTCAAAGTTCTAGCCTTCTCCATGGCTGGGAGTTCCTTGACCATAGTAGTGGGTCTACTGTTATTATTTTGCTAAATGGACATAGATGGAACTGCTCTCTAAGTTTGTATCTCTCTACCCGTAGGTTAGTGCAGCTCTCAAATCTGTTAGAGAACTTTCTTTGTGCAGTGGATGTTAGTCAAGGGGGCAGTTCACAACTGGTCACACTGCAGAGAACAAGCATTGTGAAGTACTGGGCTACAAATGGACAATTATGTCACAGCCACTCACCCTAGTCTTGTGGGGGGGACCCAAAACAGCTTGACCACACAGCTGCCATGACAGGCTTAGGGGCCCAGACACAGCTTCTGTGACAGGCTTACTGGCAGGCAATACCCAGACCTAGGAAAAGCCATAAGCTGACACCACCCAGGGATACACCCAGGGATGGAGAAGTACCTAACATTCCAAACATTCCAACCATTAGATAAGGTGGTCAGATGTCCTTCAGTCTAGCACAAACCTATTTTTGTTTTACAGATACCCCTAGACAATTGTCAGCCAATCGGGGTCCTGAACCTTGGAAATCCCCTCATCCCAACCACTGCTATGATGAAAATCCCACCCCACCTGAGCTCAGGGCTCTCTGCTCTCACTGCTGTGTTGGACAGACAGAGGGACCAAGCTCAGAGCTTGAAAACAAAGGCTCTTTGTTTTTACATGTGGGACTCCATCTCCGTGGTGGTCTTTTGGGGGTCCTTGTGATCTGGGTGTAACAGTCTCAGGCACTATGGAGGGAGAAGGGATGACAAGGTGTTAAAGAGCCAGAGGCCAGGGAGGACCAGAGAACTGTTAGAATTCTGCCCTCACTCTGGCTACATGACTGCACATGCGCAGTTCAGGGTCTTGCATCTTACATCATCAGTGTGCGCTGGCGACTACGTATGTGTAGTCATACAATCTGTGCCTTAAAAAGGTGGACCCATATCCCACCCTCTCTCCTCTTTCTCTCTGCTCTCTCTCTGCTCACCCCACCTTTCTCTCTCTGCCCTCTGCACATGCTCTTTCCCAGGCCTGGTCCTCCCCCAGCCCTCTTCCTCTTAATAAAACTCTCCACTACTAAGCAACCAGTTCTGTCGTGACTGTGACCCTTCCACCAGTAACCAGCATGGCTACCAGTGCCACTTATCATCCTTTCATTGGTGCCGTGACTCAGAGAGGATTTTCTGCCTGTTCTGCGTCTGGGGCTGAGCATTGTCAGAAACCTATACCGAGGACCTGCGACTGCTTTTTCATTTGCCCAGCCGCTGGACCCGCACACCACACCCGCTAACCAGATTGGTGAGTCTTTCCCCTTTTGACCCCTGCTGTTTCCTGCTACTATAGCCTGAGATATATTCCTTACACCGGACCCCTGGGTGATCCCCGTGCTGTGCTAGTACTGACTCATTCTCTCTCTTGACGAAGAGGTCAATGCTGTTGGACTCCCGGGGGATCCTTGTGCTGCGTATGCTCCCAGTCCTTACTCCCTCCTCTCTTGACGAAGCAGGGAGTAACCTATGATGATTCACAGATCCTTCTTCAATCTTGGTGATGCCTGGGACTGGGATCTGATCCCATTTCTTTATTTTAATTTTTTGTTTTTCTCTCTTGGCACTGCAGCCATGGGACAAGGGCTTCCTTCTTGTGGTTCCATGCCTCCTCTGACAAATGCCTTAAATATCCCCAGATACCAGTAAATTTGGCTGTTTGAACCAAATTTCATGGGAATTGTCTAACTTCTGCCAGCGAACGGGCAAATGAAAAGAGTTACCTTATCCCCATGCGTTTACCTAAGCTAAGTCACTCTCCCTTTCTGACTCTCTCTCTCCCTCTCTCTCCTGACCATGTGCATTCCTAAATCTAAGGAATCACTGACTCCAAAAACCGTATCTTATCTGTTCTCCGCTCTGTGCTCTGCTGTCCGCTCCCCAGTATCGGGCTCTCACCTTAACTGCTCCCACTCATTCTCAAGATGCCCCGAGAAGCACAGACAGGTCTGAAAGTGGGCTAGGATGCATGCAAATAAGTTTATGATCAGGACCCACATGGGGACCACAGTTATCACGATGGCTCTTTAGCCAGAGATGAGTTCATACCCTGTCTCCTGGCAGGTCTTCTTAAAGCTGTCCTCAAGCCAGCAGACATCAAGAAAAAATTCAAGACATGGAATAAAATCCGTCTCTTGTCCCTCAGACCTCCCTGACATAGGGGCTAAAACTTAAGCATCTGGAGAGCAAGACTCCTGACCCCACAGGCAGAAGTTTCAGCTGTGGCATTTTAAGGTGTACCAGGGGAGAGATGAAAAAGCCCAAGAACAGAATTGCCAAGTGCTGGCACAAAGCCACTAGGTCCCTGTATTAAGTGAGAAAAAAAAAAAGGCCACGTGGGCTAGTGCATGCCCTGCCAGGCCATCAATTGAGCCTTGTTCAAAGTGCCATCTAGAAAGACATCTGGTCAGCTGACTCCACCCAGGCCCCAAGGGGCATGGGAGCATCAACTAAGACCTCTAGCAGACCTAGCCTTGGCCACAGGCTGGTTCGCAGGGAACCCAGAACGCAGCATGGAAGCGATCCATTTCTTTCCTTCTGGACACCAGAGCCACTAACCCAGTCCTGGGAGTTTTGGGGTCTCACCTTCCCTCGTTTCCCTATTGTCGGGGTAGGAGGACAGCCTTACCCACCTCACCAGACTAAATTGCACTTTCAGGGTTAGTAATGGGAAAAGACTTTCCAGCTAAGGTAGAGCTTTCATTTCACTGCTCCCCCCATGTGCCTCACTCCAGACCTGTCAGCAGGGCTTCTCCTCGTGCACACAGACAGGGCCCTGATCTCTGCCTTGTCCCTAATTCCAAAGAAATGAGTTCTCATGCACCACAAGCTTTTCTCTTCCTGGTTCCCTCTTCTAATTAACTGCTCGGCTAATGGCTGCTTTGGACCACCACAGAACTGGAGTCCAGGGATCATCAAGTAAGAAACTGTAACAGCTAAAAGGTATTTACACCCCCAGACCCAAAAGTGTCTGGGCTCTACAAAAACAGACTTTACTATAACCATCCATCACTGTTAAATGCTCTCAGCAATTGATCACCTGTGTCTCCTGGGTGCCAAACTAGTAAAGGAAACAGGTGCCTTAAAATAATCTGTGTCTGATAAAGTTTATCTCAGGTTAAAAAAAAAAAAAAAACATGTTCCAGTCTCTCCGTCTCTCTCATTAACACTAACCCATACAAGCAGAGTACTAAACACTACAATGGTCACTAATTTTCTCATGGCTGCTTCTTAGCAAGTTCAAAATTTTTCCCAAGCTCCAGAAACCAGCTTAAATCCACCTGGACAGGCCGGATATACTTCAGATAAATGCCAACTCCCCTGGTCTGGGAACACTCCAAAGAAAATAAAAATAATAATGATTCTTTTTTCCTAAGCCTTTTCTGTCTCACCAGTATCCTGTCATCCAAAGAGTTCCAAACCAGAAAAGATGGACAACCCCAAGGCAGCAGGACAGCCCACCATCCCCACCCCCCTAAGAGCCAACCAACGCCCACTAAGTCAGCTGGAAGCAGTTTTGGGAGAAACACGCCCCTATTCCTATTCACTCACTTTTTGTAATGAGCAAAAAGTCTGGGATGTTAGAATTCTGCCTTCACTCCAGCTGTATGACTGCACATGCGCAGTTCAGGGTCTCGTGTCTTACGTCATCAGTGTGCGCTGGCGACTACGTATGTGTGGTCACACAATCTGTGCCTTAAAAAGCCGGATGCAGCTGGGCGTTGGTGGTGCACGCCTTTAATCCCAGCACTCAGGAAGCAGAGGCAGGTGGATCTCTGTGAGTTCGAGGCCAGCCTGGGCTACCAAGTGAGTTCCAGGAAAGGCGCAAAGCTACACAGAGAAACCCTGTCTCAAAAAACCAAAAAAAAAAAAAAAGCCGGATGCAGACCCACCCTCTCTCTCTGCTCTCTCTCTCTGCTCTGCTCCCCCCATCTTTCTCTCTCTGCCCTTTGCACGTGCTCTTTCCCAGGCCTGGTTCTCCCCCAACCCTCTTCCTCCTCATAAAACTCTCTGCTACTAAGCAACTGGGTTCTGTCGTGACCATGACCTTTCCCCAATAACCAGCACTGCCACCAGCACCACTTACCATCCTTTCAGGAACAGCATCTCTGGACAGGATGGAACCACCGCTCTCATGAGCTCATGGCAGCTGTTGCTGCCTCCACAAGACCTGTCAAAGACCAAGCCAGTTGGGGGGTTATGAGTCTCAGCCCTAGCTATGGAGCTACTGACAGTTGATGGATTATAGAGGAGGGAGAGTCAGCTCTCTTTAAGGATGCAGCTCCTGGTAGATTGACCACACTCCACTAGATATCCCACACCTATGAATAAATGGACTTGATGAGTTATAAATAAAAGACAAAAGTTTGGAGGAGATGAGGAGTATATATAGGAAGACTGTAGCATGAATCTTAAAAGTTCTTATTAATAAAAATCAAACCCGAAGCCAGGTATTGGGGTGAAATGCTGGATGGTCAGAGAGACAGAACAAGCCACAGCTATCTCACCTTGCCGGATCCTCAGCTGGTCTTGCTTCCTCAGACTGGAAGCCTCTATGTCCTCATATCCAAATGACTCTCAGCTGAACTGCTGCTAGAAGCCTGAATGCTTAACCAGGCCAAAATGCTTCTCCAGGCCAAAGGCTTCTCCAGGCCAAAGGCCTCTCCAGGGCAAAAGCCTCTCCAGGGCAAATGCCTCTCCAGGGCAAATGCCTCTCCAGGGCAAAAGCCTCTCCAGGGCAAATG
>CABHPH010159497.1:20976-57595 GCA_902168325.1 Peromyscus nudipes | reverse complement strand
ATCAAGGAGCAATTCATCACTTTAAGTTGTCAAAACGTATTTTGGTTTTCTCTTCCCAGTTCAGTGGGCCTGGCCAGGGATCAAATGCGCCAGAGCTATTTTGCACTAAATATTTAGACACAATACGAGTACATAAAGAAATGTGAACCTTGACATCTGTACAGATTAACTTTTAGATACTTTCAGGGATAGTCATAGGTGAGCCTGGATATGCTGTATCTCAAAAAGCCAGTCTTCATTGTCCCATGTGCGTGAATGGTATCTGGTTTAGGAGATATTTAAGATTGTGCTGGATTGTTTATGTATGATGCCCTTATGAAAGCTGTCTACCTCGCGTGGGAGCCCATAGAGGTATCCCAGTGAGATTTGAGCTTGCTTTACCCAGCACGGCTGCATAAGGGGATGACTTGACCATGTGCGTGGTTACCAGGTGTGTGGAAGGGTCTACACTTGGCTGTGTGGTATGCTTTGATCTAGTAAGGGGGAGGTCTTTTGCCTCACCCTTTAGCATTTTTATAAAAAGCACTTTAGAGGAGACAGAAGGGGCTGGTGGAATTTGATCCAGGTCCTCCCTAAGCTATCCTGTGTTTCTATCTGTCTCATCTGTGCTATCTTTCTGTCTACAAATTCCTTATACCTCTCTCCTCCTCATAGGAACCCTTTAAAAGGTGGGATCTGGCTTCCCACAACCTCCAACTTGACATCTCATGCTAATCCATTTGTTTTTCCTTTCTGACTATATAGCATATAGGGAGTATTGCTATAAATAGCTTGCCTAAAGCATATCACATTTTTTTTAAATGCCAGTCTGTTCCATAAACTCTTCATGAACTTATGTCAAATGGATGTTCTGGTAGGCAGTAGAGCTTAGTAGATGAGCCTGTAATCAGTGGTTCAGTTGATACTAAGGGAAGCCTTGTCCCTGCCGCCCTTAGCTTTAAGGCCTTCCAGGAGTTTCTTGGCATACCTAGGCTTTCTGTGCCCACCTGTAAGTGAAGTAATAACTACTTCCTCAGAGTTTATCACAGGAATATATATATACATACATATGACTTAGAATATTGCTGGTCCCATAGAAAGGACTAAACTATTGTTCGAATCTTAAAAGGTCTTTTAATAAAAAAAAAAAAAAAAAAAAAAAAAAAAAAAAAAAAAAAAAAAAAAAACCTGGAGCCAGATATCAGGGTGAAAGCTGAAAGATCAGAGAAGCAGAGCAGCCAGCCACTAGTTCTTACCTCTACATAATGCTCAGTCTAAAGAGAGTGAGTTCCTGTTTTCTCATGCCTTATATACCTTTCTCTGCCCAGACATCATTTCCTGGGATTAAAGGTGTCTTTTGCTTCCCAGTACTGGGATTAAAGGTGTGTGCCACCACTGCCTGGCTCTGTTTCAAGTGTGGCCTTGAACTCACAGAGAGATGGATCTCTGTCTCCCGAGTGATAGGATTAAGGGTGTGTGCCACCACTGCCTGACCTCTGTGTCTAATCTAGTGGCTAGCTCTGTCTTCTGATCCTCAGGTAAGTTTATTAGAGTACACAATATATCACCTCACTAAACCATTTACATTATAGGAATTTGTCTATATATTTTTAACCCAGAATGGCTTAACTAAAAAGTGAATTGTACCTGCTGAGTTCCAGAAACAATAAAGAGATTGGACTTTGTCGTCTCAGGCTCAAACAAACGCCTCCCTCCAGACCAGAGGTTCTCCACCTTCCTAATGCTGTGACCCTTTAATACAATCCTTCATGTTGTGGTGACCCCCTAATCATAAAATTATTCTCTTTCTCCTTGATAACTGTAATTTTGCTACTGTTATAAACTAATATGTAAATATCTGATTTGTGACCCCTGTGAAAGGGTTGTTTGACCCCTGAAAGGGGTCACAACCCACAGGTTGAGAACCCTCACGCTAGACCATTACCCTCACCCATTTCTCCACTGTCATGCTTCCATCCAAAAGTCGGTGTGCTGGCCCAGACACTGTTGTCGATGCTTATTCAAACAGTACCTCCTATCAGTCCACCTTTGCATCCTAAGATCCCTTCTGTTTTTATGCTTCCCAGCACCAGCACCATCTATAGTCTATATTTCCTTACATCTTTGTGGGATCCACCACTTACCTCTCCAACATGAGCCCATGAAGACAGAGACCTGGTTCTCTTTGCTACACTTCCCAGCACACACACACACCTGGGATGCTATAAATACTCTACTATCGCCAGTGAGTCATTCACGGGGAAGGCGCTCTCCACTGCGTGTGTGCGGTTTCCTGTGCTTCGTGGTGTAGACATCTTGTGGTGTGGAGTGCAGATGTAGCGTTTTTAAACATATCCTCTTGTCCCTCCATAAAACCTGGCCTCGGAAGTGGAAGCCAGCCACAACAAGGGATGCTCAGCGCCAGCATGGTGATCGTTTACAAGAGCTGGAAATTAAACCAAAGCACAGCCCAACTGACTGCCAAGAGCGCACTGAGAGGATTTGCTTAATCGTGTACTTCAAGGGAAATTCAAGTGATTTTTTTAAGAGGATTTCAAAAGTAAGGTTGATTTTTAACTCTTGCTGAATGGAGAAACTTGAAATTCTCTCTCCTTATCTGTGATATGTTTCCCCTGGGTCTTTGGCTTTTCTCTGCCTTTCACCATCAGGAGCTGTCATGGTAAATTGAATGTGGAGTCTTTACTCATCTTACATGACATTCTTTTCCCCTGAGGTCTCTCAATGTAGCCTTAAACTGTGATCCTCCTGCCTCTGCCTCTCAAGGGGTGGAAATGAAGGTTCACACCACCAAACCTGGGTAATTTGAAAGGAACTCATCCTCGGGAGATTTAGAATTATTCATATGGCTAGGTCTCTTGTTTGATGTTCACAAATCCAGTTTCTGGATTCAGCCCATGGTAGAAATCATAACAAGTCTAGCAGAATAAACAAAAGTCCTTAGGTGTCATCTGTAGGACTCTGCATGCATAACAGAATATACTTGTTTATTATTATCTAGAAAAGCATGGCCTAGTGGGAAACATCCTTTAGAGGCCTCATAACACTCTTGAAAATATAGTTTATTACAATAGAGATTGATTTTGTTATTCTCATCGATGATTTTAAATTGGCCAGTGGTTTGGTTTTTTTTAAACAATTAATCCTCAGAGGACACCTCAACAGACAATTTAAATTATACAAGATTTCTTCATTTTTAAAAAGCACAGAAACAGTGTAGTGTAGTAGTAATAATACATATTTTATATGTTTTATCTATATGAAAATTAGGATAGGAATAATGAGCCAACTTTTTAAAACAATTACTAGTCAGCTGTAGGAGAGAGAAAAAGCCTAGAATTCATAGCTTATTTCCCTGTGTTTTTAGTGCATGACCTATTTTGAAATTTGTAGACACAGTAAGGGAACAACTCCAGTCAAGGAGGAAATGACAAAGATGAGTGATGCCATAAGACACAGGGCTGAGAGGAAAAGTATGTCAGTGACCTAAATCCCCAGTTGAGAACTCTGCACATCAGTGGCTTCCTCCCAGTCCCAGGAATGAGAGAAAATATTGTACTCTAAAGGAGAAACAGCTTACATGTTAAAAATGTGATTGTGAGCTAAATGAGGTGTTCCCACCACTATCTCAGCACCTGGGAAGCTGAGACAGAAAGATGACACTTGACCCTAGCCTTGGTTCTTTGGTGAGTTAAAGGTCAACCTAGGTTAAGCAGTAAGATCCCAGAAGGAAAGGAGGGAGGGAGGGAGGGAGGGAGGGAGGGAGGGAGGGAGGAAGGAAGGAAGGAAGGAAAGAAGGAAGGAAAGAACTATAGGCATTAGAGTAGCAGGCTGACTGAACAGGCTTGCCTTATGGGAGAATGCTTGTTCTAAGCTACCGGCTCTAGCCCATTTTGTGGCTAGCTGGTTAGTGCACCTGCTAGATAAGACTGCAGGGTACAGGATCTTGTTTGCCTCTCCTATATGGATGGGGCTGATAGTGAGGTCCTGATTTAGTTTGGTTGCCCTTGAACTCACTGGGAACAACACATTGACATCAAATCTGCGAGAATCCCTCTCCTTCCTCCACTTCCAGAGAGCTTTGTTTACAATGCCCACTATAATGTATGTGAGGTTAGGGGCTAGAGTGGGAACGAGGGCCTCTCCTGAGCCGCTTACTCCAGCCCCATCATTTGTTCTGTTCTTTTTGTCCTTTTCTTTTTGAAACAGAGTCTTACCAAGCCTGTCCTCATATTCTCCATATACCTGAGGATCATCTGATGCACCTGTCTCCCCCCCCCCGAATATTAGAATACACCACACTGAGAATCTTAGGTGCTGGGGATGAAACCCAGGACTCCTTGCATGCTTTTTTAATAGGGCCATTGAATCAGCAGTCCTTTGAAAATGAGCTGTGTTTTCATTCCTTGCCCATTTATATATACTATGAGTTTTCCTGTGAGTTGCTTTGGTGGAAAAACCCTGAAGAAAGGACTGGGTAGGAAATCCCAGAATATGGTGGCATTTCCTTACCTCCTTCACCTGAGAGAAAATGTCTTCATAAAATCGGTTTGTTCTCGCTCCTCTCAAAAGATCGTGTTTATCAAGCATTGTCTTTTTTCTGCCTTACCCTTTTCTAATAGCTTTTTATTTGCCCTGGAGAAACAGCACAGATACTTTTAAGCTGTTTTTAATTTCAGTTGCAGACAGTTTCCATCGCTTTACAGACCATTTCATTTCCAAAGTTTCTCTTTGGGACCTCTGTTTTCTTTTTTTCTATTATTTCCTTCTTTTTTTTTTTTAATTAGACTCATAAAACCATGTTGGAAATAATGGTGTTGTTCACCTATTTCAAGAGTAGTAACTGTTACTTCTTGGAAAAATTCCCTGCTTGTCTATCAAAAGTAAAGCTCCGTGTAAAGTTGGACAGAAATTATTTTAAAGTATTTTATTAATTAACTTTGATGTTATTATTATGCATATGTGATATGTATGTTTGAGTGTGGGTACATGCATGGCGAGGGTGTGGAGGTGGGAGTACTGCTTTCAGGAATCAGTTCTTGCCTTCTACCGTGTTGAGGCAAGGTCTCCCTTCTTGTTTCCTAGCTGGCCTTTAGACCCCAGAGGTGATTTTTCCTGTCTCCAAGCCCCATCTCAAAGTAGGAGTGTGGGGATTACAGATGTGAACCACTGCATCTGACTGTAGGTTCAGGTTCATCATTCTTGAGAGGCAAGCACTTATACTTACAGAACCCTTACACTAGCCCCCAAGTAGCATTTAGGCAGTTAACCGTCTCTTTTGAGCTTAGTTTTGCAAAAATCCTTTAGGGCCTCTCATAGAATTCTTCAATGATTTCTAGAAACAATGTGGGGAATTTACTACCCAATTAAAATTGACAAGAATGTGGGCTTTGACATTGATTTAAAAAAATACCCAAGATGCTACATCCGCATTGGGACTCTTTGTTTTAAGCTATCTATAATTTCTTGCTTACAATCAATGCTAATAAATCTTCTACCATAGACAAAATTCGTAGTCCTGAAGTCCTGTTATTTACTGATGACTTTCAAATCCAAGTCCTGTCAGTGACCTTGAGAGTAAATGCTGTGTGTGGAGAACTGAAATAGTACTCTTAGCTTTATGTGACACAGTGGCTGTCTATCCTAGTACACATCAGAAACACCTGGGAACATCTGCAGTATGCCAAGATCTAAGTTGTAACCCAATACTTGAGTCTAATTTTTCACTCACAGAAGCCCAGCCTTCAAGTTTTGGAAGCCCAGGTGATTTTAATGTGTATAGTTCAGCTTGAGGACCACTGGCTCTTGCTTGGCTATGTGTCTACTACCCAGTTCCAATTTAACTACTTGCTATGTGACTTTGGACCTCTTATTTAAAAGTCTCTGTGGTTTGGTTTGCTCATCATGGCATTATTATCTGAATCAAAGGATCATTCTGTAAATCTAAAGAATTAAAAGATGGAGAATAAACATTTAATATAGTTTCAGGAAGATAAGTACACAGTAAGTGGTAGCTTTTAGCATTATTGTTTCAAAAAGGTAGTAGTGGTTTGAAGGGTTTGTTTGGTTATATATAGAGAAAGGGTCTCCTGTAACCCTAGCTGCCCTCAAATGATAATAGCCAAGGATGAACTTCAAATTCGTATTCTTTTTTGCCATCATCTCCTAAATGTTATCATAGACATGATCCACACATTTGGTTTTGTATGTGCTGAGGATTGAATCCTAAGTTGCATACAGGCCAGGTAAGCACTCTTCTAACTGAGCCAAATCCTAGCTCCAGGATTCCTACGTCATATGTACTTCGTAACTTACGGCCTTCTAGAACATTTTTTCAATGTTGCTGTATTATAAACACCCCCCCCCCGAAAAATGTTTGTTTTTATCTGGTTTTACCACTTAAGTGTCACGTAATCTTGCACAAAGTGATTTGGAACCCCCTCCCCCTTGTTCATTGTCTGGTTGGTATGAGAATTGAGAAGGTTGAATGGCACATGGTAAGCGGTCAATAAATGTCACTGCCATTATCACTGCATTTGTAGTGTACCGGCTGTTTTCAGCTTTATAGTGTTCTAGTTGCTGATGGACAGCACCGCATGTTGTTATTTTTTATAGACTTTTTGCTAAGTAATCCCTTGGGTGACTTATATACCATGAAGCCACATCACACAAATAATTATGACCTGGTTCTTAGCCAACATGGTACCTAAGTAAAAAGTAGAGGAGTAGGCATGTAAGTTCTATATTGTCTCTTCTGATCTTGATCTTCTCATGGAGAAAATCTCCCTGGGCAGTAAGGGAGGTTGTTGAGCCGAAGAAGCCTTGGTGCTGACTCTTCCCAACCACTCCCCTTCTAGGGACACTTCCTATGTTAGTCAGTGTTCTGTTGCTGTGAAGAGACACCATGACCGCAACAACTCTTATTAAGGAAAACATTTCATTGGGACTGGCTTACACTTTCAGAAGTTTACTCCATTTTCATCATGGCAGGGAGCATGGTGGCATGCAGGTAGACATGGTGCTGGAGATGTAGCTGAGAGATCTACAGCAAGGTCGGCTGGCAACAGGAAGAGACACTAGGAAAAGACACATGTCCTCCAACGAGGCCACATCTCCTAATCTCTCTTAAGTAATGGCACTACCTGATGGCTAAGCATTAACACATGCGAGCCTATGGGGGCCATTCTTACTCAAACTACCACATGGCCCCTCTGGGTTTTAGTCAGGGAAAAAGGATTGACTTGTTATAAATGAAAAGAAATTCGAAACTGGCCTA
The DNA here is from genome assembly GCA_902168325.1 of Peromyscus nudipes. Classification (NCBI taxonomy): domain Eukaryota; kingdom Metazoa; phylum Chordata; class Mammalia; order Rodentia; family Cricetidae; genus Peromyscus; species Peromyscus nudipes. The sequence goes on along the minus strand of CABHPH010159497.1, from coordinate 50,322 downwards.
CTTTGTTTTTATGCTGCTAAAGAAGTCTAAGTAAAATTGTATTGTAATTTGCCATCATACTTTGCCCTCTCACTTGAAAAAAAATTTTTTTGTTCTTTTTTCCCCTTTTATTGAAAATAAATTCTTCTCTCATACAATATATCCTGATTATAGTCCCCCCTTTTCTCTCCTTCTCCCAGTTCCACCCTACCTCCCCGACCCTCCACATCCACCCCTTCTGTCTGTCCTTAGAAAAGAACAGGTTTCTAATAAATGACAGAATAAAATACAATAAAATGAAGAAAAACTATCATATCAAAGTTGGCCGTGGCAACCCAGCGGGAGGAATAAAGTCACAAGAATAGGCACAAGTGCCAGAGATCCACTTGCTCTCAAAGTTAGGAGTCCCATTACATACTAAGCTAGAAGCTGTAATGTTTACACAGAGGACCTGGTTCAAACCTATGTAGGCCCTGTGCATGCTTGCTAGGTCAGTCTCTGTGAGCTCAAAGCACCTTGCTTAGCTGATTAAGAAAGCTCGGCTGTCCTGGTGTGTCCTCCGCCCGCTCTGGCTCTTGCAATATCTGTGGGATTTCCTGAGTTCTGAGTGGGATTTCCTGAACTCTGAGGGGAGGGATTTGATGGACACATACTATTCAGCGCTGTGTGTTCCACAGACTCTTTATGAGTAATTTCTGGCTGTGGATCTCTGCGTCTGTTCATCTGCTACAGGAGGAAGTATCCTTGATGACTGGATAAGACATTGATCTTTGAGTATAGCAGGGAATAATTACTCATTTTATTTATTTGGTTTTTTTTGTTTTTTAAATTTTTTTCACCAGTAGCATTTGGTTTCACTCTAGGTCTCTGGGCTATCTAGTCTCTGATTCTTGGTCACCCTAGCGGTGTATTGGTTCCTTCTTGTGGAGTGGGCCTTAGGTCAAGTCAGACACTAGTTGGCTACTTCTATGAGTTCTGTGCTCCCATAAATAGCCCTAGCATATTTGGCAGGCAGGACAGATTGTAGAGCAAGGGTTTTGTGGCTGGGTTGGAGTCCACTTTTCTCTTTCAGTATCCTACAGAGTACCTTCCTGCACCAAAGAGACTAGAATATAGGGATGAAGACTCCGTGTAGACATCATCTCCAGTTCTCTATGTGCAATGAGTTGTGTGGGTGTTGTCCTCTGCAGTAGGGACCCACTGTCTATTTATGATCTTTGTTAGGATCACCTTCATGATATCATTTTTTTAAAGAGCTAAGTGATAGCCCATTGTGAAAATGTATCACATTTTCTTTATCCATTCTTCTGTTGAGGGACATTTAGTTTTTTTTTTTTTCCAGTTTCTGGCTACTCTGAATAAAGCCACAATGAACATAGTTGAGCAAGTATCATTGTGGTAGGATTGAGTGGCCTTTGGGTATATGTCCAAGAGTTGTATAGCTAGATCTTGGGGTAGATAGATTCCTAACTTTGTGAGGAACCATCATATTGATTTTCATAGTGGTTGTACAAGATTGCACCCCGATCGTTATTGGAGGAGTGTTCCCCTTGCTCTACACCCTCATCAGCATGAGCTTTCACTGGCCATATTGATCTTAGCCATTCTGAAAGATGTTAGATAGACTCTCAGAGTAGTTTTGATTTACATTTCCCTGATGGCTAAGGATGTTGAACATTTCTTTAAGTGTTTCTCAGCCTTTTGAGTTTCCTCTGTTGAGAATTCTCTGTTTAGGTTTGTACCCCATTCTTTGATTGGATTATTTGGTTTTTAATATATGATTTCCTAAGTTCTTTATATATTTTAATAGTAGTAGCCCTCAACCAGATATGGAGTTATTAACATCTTTTCCCATTCCATCGACTGCTGCTTTGTATGATTGACAGTGTCAGTTGCCATACAGAAGCTTCCCAGTTTCATGAGGTTCCATTTATTAATTAATAATTTATTATTTGTTGATCTTAGTGCCTGTGCTATCAGTGTTCTGTTCAGAAAATCATCTCCTGTGTCAGTGCATTCAAGGCTAATCTCCACTTACTCTTTTATTAGGTTGTAGGTACTTAGTTTATGTTGACATCTTTGATCCACTTGGACTTGAGTATTGTCCAGGGTGACAAGTATGGATCTATTTGCATTCTTCTACATATAGACATCTAGTTTGACCAGCACCATCTGTTGAAGATGCTCTTTTTTCAGTGTGTATTTTTGGCTTCGTTATCAAAAGTCACGTGTCCATACGTATATGGATTTATGTCTGGGTCTTCAATTTGATTCCATTGATCAATGTGTCTGTTTTTATGCCAATACCATGAGGGTTTTATTACTATATCTCTGAAGTACAGCTTGAAATCAGGAATGGTGAGACCTCCAACAGTTATTTTATCATTCAGGGGTGTTTTAATTATCCTAGGTTTTTTGTTTTTCCATATGAAGTTGAGAATTGTCTTTTCAAGGTCTGTAAAGAGTTGTGTTGGAATTTTGATGGGGATTGCATTGAATCTGTCGATTGCTTTTAGTAGGATTGCCATGTTAATCCTACCGATCCTTGAGCATGGGAGATCTCTGCATCTTTGATATATTCCTCAATTTCTTTCTTTAAAAACTTGAAGTTTTTATCATAAAAGTCTTTTATTTGCTTGGCTGGGGTTACCTCAATATATTTTATATTATTTGAGGCTATTGTTACAGGTGTTGTGTCATGATTTCTTTCTCAGTCCCTTTGTTGCTGATACGGATTTTTTTAAATTAATACTCTATTCAGCTACTTTCCTAAATGTGTTTATCAGCTGTAGTAGTTCTCTAGTGAAATTTTTAGGGTCAGTTATGTATACTATCATATCATCTGAAAATAAAAATACTTTGACTTCTTCCTTTCTAGTTTGTATCCCCTTAATCTCCTTCAATTGTCTTACTGTTCTAGCTAAAAGTTTAAGTACTATATTGAATAGATATAGAGAGAGTGGATAACCTTGACTTGTTCCTGATTTTAGTAGAATTGCTTTGAGTTTCTCTCCACTGAATTTGATGTTGGCTATGGTTTTCTGTAAATTGACTTTACTATGCTTAGGTATGCCCCTTGTATCCCTGATCTCTCCATTTTTTTTGTTTGTTTTTGTTGTTGTTTTTTATGTTGTTGTTGTTTTTTATCATGAAGGGGATTTGATTTTGTCATAGGCCTTTTCTGCATGTAATGAGATAAAATTGTGGTTTGTGTCTGAATGTTTGTCTATATGGTGGATTATAATTATATTTACTGATTTTTTTATATTGAACCATCCCTGCATCTCTGGGATGAAGCCTACTTGATCATGGTGAATGATCTTTCTGATATATTCTTGCATTCGGTTTATAAGTATTTTATTGAGTACTTTTGCATCTATGTTTATAAGGGAAGTTGGTCTGTAATTCTCTTTGTTAAGTCTTTATGTGATTTCAGCATCGGGATAACTGTGGCCTCATAAAATTAATTGGTCAATGATCCTTCTGTTTCTATTTTGTGGAATTATTTGAAGCATTACCTCTTCTTTGAAAGTCTCATAGAATTCTGCAGTAAAACCCTCTGGCTCTGTGCTTTTCTTTTCTTTTCTTTTCTTTTTCTCTTTGGTTGGAAGACTTTTAATGACTGTTGATTTTCTCAAAGAACTAATTCTTTGTTTCATGATTCTTTGTATTGTTCAATTTGTTTCTTCTTTATTGATGTCAGCCCTCAGTTTGAATAGTTCTTGGTATCTACTCCTCTTGGGTGGGTTACTTCCTTTTGTTCTAGCACTTTCAGGTGCCATTAAGTTGCTGGTACTAGGTTTCTCTAATTTTCTTTTTTATGTAGATACATAGTGCTATGAACTCTCAGCAACACTTTCGTTATGTCCCATAAACTCGTGTACGCTCTGTATTCATTCTTATTTAATTCTAGAAAGTCATTGATTTCTGAGTTGTCTTAACCCATCTTTCACTCAATAGAGAGTTGTTCAGTTTCCACTAATTTGTAACAGTTCTGTTGTTGCTGTTATCTAGATTTAATCCATGGCGGTCAGAGAGGATACAGGTAGTTATCTCAATTTTTTTGTATCTGTTGAGACATGCTTTGTGTCTGAGTATGTGGTCAATTTTGGAGATAGTTCTATGAATTGCAAAAGAGAAGGTAAATTCTTTCGTGTTTGTATGAAATGTTCTGTAAATATCTGTTAGGTCCATTTGGTTTATAAGGTCTGTTAGTTCCAGTATTTCTGTTTCGTTTTTGTCTAGATGAGCTGTGCATTGGTGAGAGTTGGGTTCTGAACTCTTTTTTTGTTTTGTTTTGTTTTGTTTTTTGAGACAGGGTTTCTCTGTGTAGCTTTGCGCCTTTCCTGGATCTCGCACTGTAGACCAGGCTGGCCTCGAACTGACAAAGATCTGCCTGCCTCTGCCTCCCGAGTGCTGGGATTAAAGGCGTGTGCCACCACTGCCCCGCGGGTTCTGAACTCTTATAGTGTGTGAGGGTCAATGTGTGATTTAAGCTGTAGTAGTGTTTCTTTTGCATACTTGGGTGTCCTTGTGTTTGGAACATAGATGTTAGTAACTGAAATGTGCTAACTAGTGTGGAAAAAAAAAACACAATAGCAGCCAGAGCAATATGTTTCCACTAGAGTGCAGTTATCGTACTACAGGATGAAGGTCTGTAGGTAGCCTACTTGATTTTCTGGTAGATTTTGTGACATAATGGGTTAGCAGGGGGCACCTGCTGGAGCTTGAAGCTGTAACTCTGTTCTGCTTGGCTGGTATGTTCCCAGTGAATGCCTGCAGGTATTGGAGGATGGGATGATAATGTAGTTAATTGGGGGAGGGAGGATTGGGGAAGAGGATCTTTATTTTCTGTTGGGGATGGGGTCAGAGAGGAAAGGAAGATCACACCAAGTTTCCTGTTGCACATCTGGGGATGAGACTGGGGGATTAGATCTGGAGGAGAAAAGAGAAAGAGGAAAGAGAGGGGGGGTCTTCAGGCAGCCTACTTAGTTTTCTGGCTGGTGTGGCTTGTAGGTTAGCAGAGGGTGCCAGCTGGAGTTGGGGGCTGGGAAGGAGCAACCAAACTGGCCTACTTTTATCTCCTCTTAGAAGGGCCTGCTGCCCATGCTCTCTTTCCATCTTACATTTTCAAGACCCCATGCACATATGCTGAGATTGCAGCTGGAAAGGGCCCAGTTTGAATTGTGATAGAAACAGTGAGAAACAGCATCTCTCTGTCTCCATCTCTCAGCATATTTTTCTGTCTTCGTTTTCACGCCACATTATATTAATAATGAAGTCAGAAAGGTGATGAACACTCTTAATATTCCAGAAGATTGTTACTGTGGCCTGGATGTTTTAAGTGTGACATTAAGATATCTAATATTCAGGAACATTAGAAGAGTCAAATTATATCTAGTCATACTTTGCTCGATATAGTTTGTATCACAGTGATATTGCTAAAAATCCATGTGCCGACTGAAGGAGAAAAGAAAGAAACCAATTACACTTGGAGAAATCCAATGAAATACAACCGTGAAAAACCTTATTTCTAACAGCATATCCTGCTACGAGTGCCACATTCATAGCCTTTAGAGAGAAAACCCATTTGCTGTAATTTAATATTGAAAGCGCTGTTTCCCCTGGCTGTGCATTTAAATCCCTACAGCTAACTTATTGAAAGCCCTTTCACGAAGTTCACCTCTTTGTGTAAGAAGATGCTATGATCTTGAATTTGCTCATCAGAAGTCCCTGACCATAGTCTAACTGGGCGCTGATGCAAGAAGTAATGTCGATTCCTTCAGGGTTTTTGTTTGTTTGTTTGTTTGTTTGTTTGTTTGTTTGTTTTTTTGAAGCAGCCTGTCTTTGATGTCTCAGAGCCTTCTTCCCTCTCCATCCCTGCTGCCACTGCCTTGTCCTGATTCTTACCATGATCCTAATGTTGCATAAATTGTCTCTTTCTTCTAGGGCCCATTTCCTGGCTCACTGCACAGTGATACTTGATGAGGTCATAATTCTAGTCCACAGCTCTCACCCAAATTAAGTTCAGATTGATCTTGCACCTAATTGTAGTCGGAAGGTTTCTCCAGTCCCAACCGGCCCCGCCTACACCTAATATTCCTAACATCGAGCTTTTTTTTAAACTATCAAATGTATCAGCTACAAAGCAGACACCCCAAGACTTCCACATACTATGCCTGTCAGGTTCATGTCACCTTTCATATGCCAATGGCACTGACCAAACTCTACCACTTCCATAATATTAGGGAGGATTGTGTGAGTAAAGTTACGTTTTCTACTTAAGTATCTATGTGTTTTGCTAGTCACCGAAACATGCCAGTGTCCACCCTGGCCTGTTCTCAAACCCAGGTGCACTGGTTTACCTCTCCTGTGCACAGTTAATATCAGTCCAACATTTAGATAAGCTTTTAAAGAAAGTGAAGCAAAACCAGGGGTCATTTTAGAGAAGAGTGAGATAATCAACTGCCATCGTTTTGTCCATTTTCCCCTAGCCATGAACATTTATTGTAGTTGTTTATTTTTTTGACTGCCTTGACAGTGCTGCCAAAAGTTTCCTATGTTATATTTCCTACATGTTTTCTTCGAAGATAAAATATTAAAGGTGTGGTTGGTGAGGGAAAGATGAATATTTTTTTAAGTTGAAGAGTTGCTATGCTACTGAATTACTTTCAAAAATATTTAGAGCAATTCGTAGTCCCACAGAACGATCACCAAATATGAATATTGTCCATCTTTTACTATCAACCCAAAGAGCAAAAACACTTGCTTCTTGTCCCAGGTTCCATCTTTGGGTGTTTCAGTAACATCTTGTCTGTTCATGTTTGTGTATTTCTCCTCTCCCTTCTTAGAGGCTGGCCTTCCCTGTATCTTGCCATTTCTCTCTATCATATTTTTATTTTCAAGATGTCTTTCTTTTTCAGTCCAGCACTTGAGAAACCTGTCTTGTTTAAGAAGACTCTGTCCAAACAATTTTGTTTTTAATTTTCAGTTTAAAATTATAATTCCTATGGAATTTTAAAAATGGCTTCCCCAGGGGTTCCATTTAAATCATTGAGCAACTGTGTAAGAATGTCCTCCAAAAGCATATTGCTTTTAAGCTTTCACCAGAAAGTACATCTGTGTTTTGTTACCCAAAATGAAAGTAAGTGATGTGTCACTTTGGTGTGGTGCTCATGATGGCTTATATGCATATTCTGAGAGAGCATAACAGCCACAGAATAGCTGTGCACGCGTACATAGTGGCTTGCACAAGACAGAGAAATGGAAATCATTAAGCCTCTTTTGAAATTAGAGGCATTTTTCCCCCATGGGATACCCCTAACTCACCTTCCTTTTCTACAATATTCCTTCCTATACATTGGTCAGTCCCACTACTTGCTTCCACAGTGGAGTCCAGGTGCTCTTTCCTCTCTTTGGTAGTTCTGTACTTGGTCTGAACACCACTGTCTTCACCATGAACAGGGCTGACTATAGTTCTAACTTACCCTCGCAGATAATGGTTTCCTTTATGCAAGATATAAATGTCAATTCATTATAAACACCCAACCCATGCTTTCTTGGTGAATATTGTAGTACGTAGCTGTGATGGTTTGGATGAATGTCCTCCAAAAGTCCACTAGTAAAAGCTTGGTCCCCAGTCTATCATATTTGGAAATGATGCATGCCTGGTAGAGTAAGGATGTTAATAATGATGGCACATGCCTCTAATCTCAGCACTAGGGCCAGCTGTATCTACATAGTAAGACCGTGCTTTGAAAATAGATGAATAAATAAAGAATTCCCAAGAGTAGGGCTTTTATGGACGGTCCTTATGTCACTCTGGGTGACAGGCCGCGCTCCAACACCTGCTTCTGCCGCATATTTTCCTTGCCAGAAATGCAAACCAATGGAGCCACCAGATCATGAACTTGAGTCTCCTAAACTGTGAGTCGAAACCCACATCTGTTAGCTTCAAAAGTAGTCTGTGTCATATATTTTGTTTTACTGCCATGAAGCCAAGCGATACAATAGCCAAACCTAGCCACAAGAGACACCAAGAAATATTGCTTCTAACTGGCAGGCATGTGGCCAGAATGAAGGGGAAAAAATCATACTGGATTAGGAGATCAACTGACAATCTCCACAGCATTCCTTTGTTTCCATTGCTTACTAGACGTAAGTTTCTGCCTATAACATTATTTTGCACAGCCAAGGAGAAATAGCGTCTTTGTCTTTGGTATAACCAGGATTAAAACTGTACATTTCGTCATATAGTTCTTGTTAGTCATCCCTACATCAAATAGTATCTAATTTATACTAATTGCAGATGACTAAATATAACATTGAAGCTTCCTTGTCTTGAAAAATAAACATGTAGCAAAATTAAATTCAAAACAAGGGCTGGAGGCAAGCCTGGACTTCATAGCAACTTCAAGGCTAGCCTGAGCTACATGGGAGATGCCATGCCAAAAACCAAAGGCTGGAGATGGAGGTGTATGTCTCTGCTAGAAAGCTGAGCTAGCAAGTATAATGCCTGGGTTATATTTGTAAAAAAAAAAAAAAAAAAAAAAATCCTCAAGCGTTCTTCTCTGTATGGTCATTCAAACAGCTATTTAAAACTGGTATTAAGGGGTTGGGGATTTAGCTCAGTGGTAGGGCACTTGCCTAGCAAGCACAAGGCCCTGGGTTCGATCCTCAGCTCCAAAATAAATAAATAAAAAAAACTGGTATTAAAAATATCTCAAGATACATATTCAGTACTGAAGTATATGTACTTAAGGGTTCTCACCAAAACCTTTCTCAGAAAGAGCCCACGTACTCCCCTGCAAATGTACAAGTAACTCCATTACTCATCCAGTATTCTTGGTTTATTTGGATCTGTATTTACTCACACATTCCAGTGCTGTATTTGGAGGCTGTGTTCTGCCTTAAATGCATGTGGAATAATTCAAGAAGGTAATGAACAATGAAATACTAAGGAAGAAAATCTTTCCAAGCATGAGATGTACAGTTAAATTTCATGTCATCAGTAAATTAATACCATAAAGTGGTATTTTAAAATTGTAGTTTTACATTTTCTGCCTTTTTTTCTGAGCTTATCCAAGGGGGTGGAATGGGACAAGGGGAGAGAGCAAAAAAAAAAATGAGACGGAAGTATAATACAAATCTCAAGATGTTTCTAGAGTTTTCCAATTCTTTTGTGCCCCGGAGCTGCCAGGTTCAGTGAATGAAACAGTATTTCCAATGAATCCCCAAATGTATTAGACAACAGAGGAGAAAAGGTATGAAAAAATAGTTTTATAACTCTTACTCCAAACTTTTTCTGTACCGGATAAGTTGTCAGCTTACTGCTACGATGGTTTCGGCGAGACTGTAGAAAGTAGCAAAGGATCATGAGAGAAGGGTTTATGACAAGCTCCTTCCTGCTGAGTTTCAGTAATGAAAGCTCTCGTTTTATTCCTTCTACCTGAACAGCATAGGAGGTAAATCAAGGTGCAATGAAAGGAGAGGGCACTGGAAAACTCCCTGAAATGAAAAGTTTCAAGAGAGAAAAGACTCACGTCTCATCAAATTGTAAAGACAGATGGGACTCTTTTTCTTCCCTCCAACCAATAAATGCTTTGTGGGTACCTCTTCTGGAAGCCAGCACATAGAGACTGAAATAAAAGAAGGCTTACTTGTGTTGTTGGTTGTTTTTGCTCTTTTGGCTCTTTTGCTCTTTGGGGGGACCCGCCACCCAGCTCCCAAATAAATCACACACAAAGGCTTATTCTTAATTATAAATGCCCGGCCATAGCTTGGCTTGTTCCTTGCCAGCTTTTCTTAACTTTAAAGTATCCTGTCTACCTTTTGTCTCTGGGTTTTTACCTTTTTCTTACTTCTGTAAATCTTACTTTCATTCTTACTCCATGACTGGCTGTGTAGCTGGGTGGCTGGCCCCTGATGCCCTCCTCCTTTTCTCACTCCTAGATCTTCTCTTCGCCCAGATTTCTCCTTCTGTATATTTTCTCTGCCTGCCAGTCCCACCTATCCTTTCTTCTGTCTTGCTAGTAGCCATTCAACTCTTAATTGGACCATCAGGTGTTTTAGACAGGCAAAGCAACTCAGCATCACAGAGTTAAACAAATGCTATGTAAGAGAATGCAACACATCTTTGCATCATTAGGCAAATGTGCCACAGCATAAACTGTAGTTGGAAGTTTTTCTGTCCTGCCAAGCCTTTGCAGTTCCATGGCCCACTTATAAAATAATCATTCAGAAGCTTTATATTAATTATAACTGCTTGGTCATTAGCTCAGGCTTATTACTGACTATCTATTACACTTAAATTAACCCATAATTCTTATTTATGTTTAGCCATGTGGCTTGGTACCTTTTTTCAGTTCTGCCTTCACATCTTGCTTCCTCTGTGTCTGTCTGGCGATTCCTGACTCAGCCTTCCTCTTCCCAGAATTATCCTTGTCTGCTTGTCTTGTCTATACTTCCTGTCTGGCTACTGTCCAATCAGCATTTTATTTATCAACCAATCATAGCAACATATTTTCACAGCATACAGAAACGTTCACAGCAATAAACAAATGTGACACACCTTAAAATATTATCCCATAAAAAAACTTGCTTTAGTCATTTAGAACCTAGTGCTGGAGAAAGACACAAAATGAATACGCCTCAGGTATAAAATGTGAATACTAAGAGCATGTTCATGTTGCCATGAGACTATTGAATGGATAGGTTTAAATGAGGCTCTGCTGTGTGAGACAGGCCTTCTCTGCAGCTGAGATAAATCCTCTCAGATATAAAAAGTGAGAGTGAGTTCGTGTGGTGGCTTGGGATGGAAGAGTACGTTTTTGTACTTTCGTCTTCAGATTGGAGTGTATGTGAGCATGTTCAAGAGTTCTAAGGGAGTGGCTTCTGTTTCTGAACTTAGGTGGGAGTGGCATTGCCAGGCACTTGGGGCAAATCGATGCCATAGTAAGGAGCTGTAGCTCCTCCCTTTAAAGAACATGAAATTTGGCATAGGCAGTAAAGAGCTTTGTCTTCCAGTCTAATGTCAACTGTGTGGTTCCATATATACTATTCCCCGTATTCCCAGAGAACATTGGGTACAATTAGGTTTGCTTGGTTGTGAGGGGTTTGAAGTCTAGAGGAAGTGCCCTTTGTGAAGAGGATGTATGCATTAATTCCTGAAGGAAGAGAAGCATTTGGCAAAAAGAAAAAAATTGTAGGGGTGAGAGTGTTTTCATATTTTAAAGATTTGGACAATAGTATGGTATATTTCAAAACACAGCTCTCAGTTCAAGAGCATAGAGCTGGGAGGTGCAGAGAGGCAGGATCGTCCAGGTTAACACAGTGTGATGAAGGCCTCACCTGCCGTAGTCAAAGGACACATGCAAGATCACAGAGGGAGTAAGGCAGTTTATAGAAACTTGCCCCAGTACCACTGTAGAGATAATCTTTTCTGAAAGTGGAGTTAAGAGAAGAAAGTCCAGTCCTGTTCCAATCATCCATTTGTGAAATTATGAAGACCTCCTCTAGAGTTGTATTGAGTCGGGGAGAGAAGATGAGGTATATCAGGGAAGTACTTAGAAGATGAAATTGCCATGCATGGTTATTGCTTAGTGGGGAAAATAAAGTAAGGAAAAGAGAAGTTTTGGCTTAAAAAATGGATGCTGCTACTAGCTAGAGATCTTCAACAACAAATGTGTCTCATGAGAGATAATATATTGGAGTTGACTCTTTGATACCCTAGAAACCTGTTGGGTGACTAAATGTGAACCTAAAGATTAGGAATCAAGTCAAGCTAGGAGATACAGGTTTTAAAGCATTAGGCTAGAACTCAGAGAAAACAGATAGGGCATGTTGTCTAAACCTAGAGTCCACAGAGAGCTATAGAACATTCTGTGATTCTCAAATTTAAAGCAAAACCAAAATTGAGATGTTATTACCAGTGAGAAGAGAGTTTTGTAAGTGACTAAGTGGGATTTTTTTTTTAAAATTTTGAGGGTTGGATGTATATCTCTGTGTCAAGGAAAAGTCTGGTTGAGGAAGGTATGGGCTGGAGGATGTCAGAAAAAGAAGAGTCAAGAAGATGCCATGCGTTGCAGTCTGAGTAGCCTTGAGAAGGAAGAGCTGGCATCACAGATGGGGAACATTACCCCAAAGCAAGGATTTGCATGAGCAAATGAATGACTATAGTTGTGAAGAGAAATCTATAGCTTTGTCACTTTGTCACAATGACTTTACAATTGCTACCATATTTGCAGGGCTTAATAAACCATTGTATCAAACAAATTAATTTATACTTTGTGTCTTCCAATTGCATGTAAGACATGTATTATAAAGTAGTTGGCCTCCCAAGAAAATTAAATAGGCCTGCAGGAAGCCCTTTTCACAATCTTATTGAACAAGTTCTCTCTTCTCAGTAACAGAAATGGACATTGTAAGGAGACTACTTTAAAACCTTTAGTCAGAATTCATGCTCTCTCACTGTCACAGCAGCTTGACATTGGCATCTCCGTGATGCAGAGCAACCTTACAAATGCGAAAGGCATGCTCTTTGAGCCAACATAAACATGCATTGCAATTTTTCAATTTATCTAACAGGCACTTCACAGATTACTTAAGTGCCTTCCATACATCTATAAGGGAACGTCTAGACATCTATATATTTTCAAGTTTCAAGAGCTACAGTTTGGATTATCAATATATTTTCTGCCACATTCAGGCACTTTACCAGAGTACATGTAGTATTATCACTGCGAGACATGAAGGCACCACTGAATGGCCCATCTGCAGGGTCTCCTTCAGTTACAAGGGTTGCAGCTCATTGTGTCCCTCTCAAGTGAGACCAGAGATGAGAACTTTCTGTGTCCTGGAAAACATATAATGAAGTTACTTGTGAGGAATTATGGGTAATTCATTTCTTTCGTAGTTACACACATGGATGCATATACATAGGCACCTTACATGTGCAAACACAAGTGGTAGTCCAACCTACAAAACATAAATTCACTATATCTGTCACTTTATTTTCAATTAGCTCAAAACTGCATCTCAGATGGCTGCTCATGTTGTTCCTCACAGCCTGTCAAGCACAGCATGTTGTCTTTCACTTAACACACTTTCATTGACACCACTCAGTGTTAGTGCTGCCCTGTGCAGTGAAAATAAGTTGTACAACCGGCAGAGTCCCTCCTGTTTACTAAAGGTGTTTTATCTGAAATTGAGAAGATAACAGAATATTATTAAATAGTGACTACTATAAAGCATATAAAAGGCAAGCCATAAGTAGTAAGATGTGGATCTGGTAATGTAGCTTAGTTTATAGAGTACTTGCTTAACATGCCTGAAGCCCCAAATTCCATATCCAGCACTGTGTAAAACTCAAGCATGGTAAAATATACCTGGAACCCCTTCCCTCAGGAGGTGGACCTGGAAGGATCAGAAGTTCAAGATCATCCTTTGCTACATAGCAGGATTGGGGCCATTCTGGGATGCATGAAACTGTTCCAAAATAAATAGATGTACACACAAGCATCATTTATTATTTTTTGTTAATGTGTATCCATCTGTATGTACATTGTTATATGCACATACATACATATTGTGTGCATGTACCATCCATTGTTAACATGTATCCATCTATATGCACGTGCCTATATACAAGAACGAGGTTTACTTTGGATAGAATAATCCATTTTTGGCCTCTATAAAAGGTGAGATTCAATCTGAGTAAGAAAATACAAGGTTCTCATCACATGCAAGGGAGGCCTGAAGACAAGATGGAAAGTAGTTTGGAGCAGAAAGCAGGACTGTGTAGGGAAAGTATACTAGAGACATAAGGCAGAAATGGGGGGGGGAGGGAGGAAGGAATGGGGAGAGAATGATGAGCCAGAAATGATTTGGATTTTATTGTAAGTATGGTGAGAAACTTCTTGAGTGATTTCAACGTGAGAGGGAGAGGCTCCTTTGGAAAATGGGTTAGAGAGCAGCTGGAAGCAGGAAGACAGGGAACTGTGCTAGTCCCTGTTGTCAAGGCAGATGGTCTGGTTTAATGAGAAGATATGGATATATTCAGAAAGGGTGACTTCATTCCCCTTGAGCGTCTCTTCCTTTTGGTCCTGTATACCAGGTATCACACATGCCCTCCACTCAAGTGGTCGCTCTAGCAGGCTTCCCTCCTCCTCCCCCTCTTCAGCAGTTCCTCAGACCCTCTCTGAAACCTCAGAAAATAGCATGCAGTGACATTTGTCCTAATCTGTCCTTTTATCACCTTAACTTAATGTTGCATAGTAATTTGTATAAAAAGAAATTTAAGAAGCTTATAACTTCTGTCTGCCTTAATTGTCTGTTCTATCCTGCCATTAAAACTGCAAGTTTCTTATATCAGTCTGGCTCTGAGTCTCTGCCCACCCCCACCTTCCCAGCACCATTTACTGTCCACATTGAGTACACGATACTCTGGAATGTCACATACGTGACCCTTTTGCTCCGTTAATTCTCCTACTGCCCATATATTCCACCCATCACCGTGGTTTGATGTCATCGTCAAAGAATCAGTTTGTCACTTGTCTTCTCTGTGTATATAGGCACTGCTCCTAATGGTACAAGAACAGAAGCCTGCTGAGAAGGTTTTTATTCTCTAAGGAGCCTCCATTCCATACCAAATAGGAGAATCCATTTCCATTACTGAGAAAGAAAAAAAAAGAAATCTTCCTCATAATCATTGCATTTTTTTTTGCAGCCAACATCCTCTTATGAAGATTTGAGTTTTCCCCAGAGTTTTCCACTTTGCAAATGAATAAAATATGAGATATTCTCCTTTCTTAGATATTTCCAAGGGAACTTCTAATTTCAAGATTAAAAGCCCAGTTCCCTTCTTTTCCTACACAATAGCCATAACACTTTGTCATTTATGGTAAAGATGTGTAACAAAAATGAAAAACTTTGGATGAGAGTAGCAACCCCATAGGCAAACAAATGAATAGGACTTAACTCTTTGCCATAATAGAATTCTAACTGTGCACACCTTCCTTTGTGCTCTTCACATATAAATGGAGTTTAGATCTAAAATCTAAACACATGTGGCTTTCAGTACCCTTGTGCTATTATTGATATATTTTATTTTCTCCCAAATTCCTCTAGCATCAGGAAGAACATTCTAATTGACAAATCAAGATTTTGGATGTTACGCCTACGATATATTTCTCCCTACCCCTCTGTTGGGGGGGGGGGTGGTATATGCAAAGGTGTTTATGACACTTTCTTTCTTTCTTTCTTTCTTTTTTTTTGGTTTTTTCGATACAGGGTTTCTCTGTGTAGCTTTGCGCCTTTCCTGGAACTCACTTGGTAGCCCAGGCTGGCCTCGAACTCACAGAGATCCTCCTGGCTCTGCCTCCCGAGTGCTGGGATTAAAGGCGTGCGCCACTACTGCCCGGCGACACTTTCTATTTCTTAAGTGGAGAAGACAAATCAAAAGATTCCCCACGTTTTCTTCTTGTTATTCTTCAACGTGAAAACTCACAAAATTGAACCGTATCTCACATGTTTAAGTAAATGGTATGCTCAGCATAGTGGCACGTACTTGTAATCCTAGAACATGGCAGGTGAAAGCGGGAAGATCAGTGGGGCAAGATTTTCCTCAATTACATAGAAGCTTCTAGCCTATCTAGAATTATGTCCACTTCAACTCAAATGCACACATACATGCATACACACACAGGTACATACATTGGCATGTGCGCGCACGCGCGCGCACACACTTACACACACTCCTGTGTTTGTGAGATAACTCAGTGTGTAAAGGAACTTTGGCCTCCAAGCCTCATGACCTGAATTCGCTCTCTGGAGCCCCACATGATTGAAGGAGAGCACCAACTTCCAGAAGTTATTCTGTGACACTATATGCTTCCCCCCCAGCAAATGTAATAATATATATATTTTTTTTCAGGCACTTTCAAGATCATAGTTTATTTATTACTTCAGATAAAAAGACAGTATACATATTAGGAAGTCCCTTAAAATTCAACTCTAAAGTTATACGCATCTAGTATTTTTGCATCAAATGTTAACCAAAAGTTTCTAGACACCTGAAAGCCCCACTATTAACATGAACTATGGTAATAAAAAATTTGACATTTAATTTGTTCAATGTATAGTATTTACATTATGAAACCAATGGTACATAAACAGTGATAAAGAATAAAATCAACATTAAAAAGCAGAGGTTTGTAGTCTTACAATGTGCTAATTATCATAATTGTATATAAAATTAAAACATAGCAGAGCTTTCTTACAAAATTCTTAATCATTTCTGTAGGAAAGAGGCTTGTGACCAGTACTAATCTTGAGTACTTTTTTTCCTATCTTCAAGTAAATTAATGTCTGCTCCAAAATATCATTTATCTACTCATCCTTTCTTGAGGAAAAGAAAATCAGATATCAGTTCTAGCAGATGTTGCATGTAAATTGGTAGCAAGTAACGACTGCAATTCAGATGATTAAGAATTTTGTAAGAAAGCTCTGCTATGTTTTAATAATATATATTTTTATATATATACATGTATATAATATACAAATATAGTAATAGTGCATGTAATATGTACAATATATGTGTTATATATATATTTGTATGTGTGAGATACACATATATAATATATTTAATATATTAATGTACATATGTGTAATATATGTATGAATAAATAATGTTGGCTTTTTCCCAGTTTTCCAGTTATCTTGCCCTTATTTATATCCTTGATATTTGTACCCTCTGATTTTGTTCCAGAGACAAAATATCACCGGGAAGCTTATACATGTCAACTGAAAGGCTATACCTGCTGTTTTTGTAATATGTGCTATAAAATGATGTCTTGTATTTTGTGTAGTTTTGAGAATTATTTACATATCTATGCTATGACTTATTTTTCGTAATGCCGAAGAGAGCTGGGAAGCTGTTTCCACAGCCTCACTTTGGCTTGTTTTTCCATTTGGAAGCTGGCATGACAATGTAATGACCGAGTTGATAGGGGGAAGAATAGGAATGGAACCCCAGGACCTTCCGAGCACAGACCTTCCTTCTAGCAGTTTTGACTGTGTGTTCACGTACATTATTGTAGTGTGTCTCTGGAAACACTTTCTTTTTTTTTTTCAAATAAGTTAATTAACATCCTTCTACTCAGGCATTTTTCTTGTTTTCCACAAAACACTCTTACAACAATGGTAGTTAGGTAGAGGAAACGATTTGGAAGGAATCTTGCAGTGTTGCTAAACAGCAATGAATGTGAGGCTATTCTGTATCCTCTCTTTTGAGAGCACTATTTCTTTTTCATTAAAATAATTAACAACATTAGGATGCAACTTCAACTCCTAAGACTTAAGCAACACTGAAGTTGCTATAGAAAAACCTCTGAAACCTGGCACAGTCCTACCAACATGTTTTGGATGTCTCTGGTTACTTAGCAATGTCTTAATTATAATATTGGAATGTCTGAGCTGTACCAAGTTTCATCTTTTATAATCTTGATTTTCTTCATAGTTCAGCAGCAAGCTATAAACAACATTGATCACATTTGAAAACAGTCTTTGCTCTGCATAACTTGATAAATGAGAAATAAAATTTTAAGGGAAGTGACTTGCAATCACAAGCATTTAGCTTGGTGGTTTGTCATCTTCTTTCACATTTCATGAAAAAACTGAATTGACTTTTTGGTATAATTAAATATTCCTGGACGCTGTTGTTGTCCTTTCTACATATCTAAGCACTGTGATTTTTAAGGGTGCTGCTGGTGAGAGTTAGCCAATTGTCAAGATTCCTTTTGTGTTGCTTTCAAAAGATGGCGATTTATTTTCCTATTTGGGGTGCATGAAGCAAGCCATAAAGGCTAAATCAAAAGCAGTTTCATAGAGTACAAATGCTCTTAAATCTCTTTTGAGAAAAATTACAAAAAATTCATATAGGTACAAACTTTCACCGTCTCTCTATACTTTTGCCTCATTGCTGGGATTTGAATGTGATACGTCCCCTATGGGCTTATGTGCTTGAACACTGGGTCCCTAGTGATGCTGCTGTTTGGGAATATTTTCACACCTCCAAGCAATGAAGCTTTTCTGGACAAAGTTGGTCACTGGGCGTGAGGTTTTATAGCTGAGTCCCAAATTCTTGCCCCCATCTGCTTCCTGACTGCTGACGCAATGTGACTAGCCAGGGGCTACCACTCCTGCGGTTATTACTTCCCTGCCGAAGTGGGACGTCTGTATTGGTGAAATAATTAAGGCCACTCCACCTAGTTAAAAGGGAGATTTATTTAGTGGCGTAACTTAAAAACGAAGGGATAGGTAGGTTGCAGGGTCTGGGGAAGACGTGGCGCAGTCTGGCAGTGTTCTTGGGAGAACTCTGCTCGGTCTACCTCTAGCGTCCAGGGTCCAGGAACCAAGAGAGGGCGGCACATTTGGATCTCGGGTCTTCAGGGCCCTCTCTCGCCCTGCCTTGTAGGTGTGACAGTTACCGAAGCCTCAGTGGGGGTTGGAACTTCCAGATCAAAGCTGGAATGGCTACCCACTACACGTATGTCTTTAAACTGGAAGGCAGAACAAACCTTCTTTAAATGACTGTGCCGGGTATGTTGTCACCCCCACAGGAAGACTTACCAGCTCACTCGTGTCTCCATCATTCTGTTAGCCTCTGCCCCCAAATCATGCGTGTAGGGTATTAGAGGTTCAGAGAGTCCAAAGGCTGTGCCAGATACTATGAACCTCCACCAGGGCTTGTCAAGGGTGAAAGTCGTGATTATATCATTATCTTAATACATTAGAATACTTATCGTAGAGAGAAAGGACAAAGAAATAGTTTCGAAGGGCCGAGCATAGGACTTGGCTTATTTCTCACTAGTTATGTTATCCTGAACAGCTTACTGAATCCCTCTTAGGACCTGCAACTCTCTGCATCCATCATGAGACTCTGTTGCAAAAGCCAACATAATTTGAAAATATAAAAGTAACTAACAAATGTAAGATAGTTGTTGTTCAATTAATGGAAGATACCTCTGAGCCCATTAAAAACAGATGGCAAGACAAGATCTAATGGCTTTGAATGTAGTGAATATTGAATAAATAATTCCCTGAGAATTAAAATGATTTGCCATGCTTAAGGCCAACTGCATCTGAATGATGTTTTCACTAGGGAAATTGCATAGAGAAGGGAAGTAACAAATTAATACTATAAAGATATTTCAAGAATATTGTAAGTGACAGGTATGTGTGACGTGGCTTGCTTTCATGCTGGCTATAGCTCTTTGTGCTTGTGTAAATGTTTGCAGTTTCAGATCCTTGTGGTACAAAGATGGCTGTGATATATGATGTCTATATTTGCTTTTGACTAGATACCAAGGAAAGTTATCATACAAGTCCCTTATCCATCCTGCAAACATCAATATTGGCAGCAGGGAAGGTAGGCTATTTTTGCTATTCCCATAAGTGAAGTAAGACACAAATATATTTAGTCTGCTAAATATCAGTGTTTGGGCTTAGTAAGCCTTGCTCTGTAATTTGCTGCTAAATGATAAAGGGAGAAGCTAGATGAAGGAAGGCAAATCCCTTCTCATTTTGTGAGGATAGAATTAGACTTTCTCTTGGCAAGAGGTGGAATAGCTCTCCTAAAATTATAGCATCGACTTGAAATTGCCCTGTATTATCACAAAGTAGTTTTGTCAAAATGCTAAACAGTCATGCATAGGATAACTTTTCTCTGTTGGAAAAAAATAACTTTCACTTGATACTTCTGATAAATGAACTGTGGGTTTATCATGCTTCTCGGGTGTAAGCTAAATAAAACAGAACTCTTCCAAAAGTGGACATTGTTCCAGGAGGATGTCACAGCATGTTATTAGCTGTCTGTGTGTTTTCATTAGTGTTGCTTATCTGCATTTGCTATTCTAAGTCTTCCTGTGAGTTAAAAAATGTTTTAAGACCAATTTCCTTTGAGTCTCCCCTTTGTTTAGCCACAGCTCCTCCATTGTTGTTGACTAACCTTCCACTATTATGCCCACCACCCTAAAGCTCTACTAGAGCCAACTCTTTTAATTATAAAGACATTATGACCTTTTCAATGACTTTTGTCAGGAGACCACAGATCCTCTTTCTAAGTCCTGGGTAGATGATAGACTAATACCTCCACTGAAAATCTGTTCCACTTTCAAGATGGATATATTCAGCATACTCCCGCGAGTCAGTAAAAGCAAAACATTCATATTCCTAAGGACTACAGAGACTGGAATTACCAGAAACATAGAGCTGTGTGTAACTATGTTGAAAATAATTGATCTTGAAAGGTGTAAGTGTTACAGCTTTGAAGGAAAATGTATCCTAGCTGTCAGAAGCCAAGGAATACCACAAAGTCACACTGCACAACAAACCTCACACAAGAGATTCATTGGGAAAGACACAGGAGAGTGGCTGCTTCTGCTTGTGAGAGAATCAGCAAAGGACTGAGCAGGAGGCAGGCTTATATAGGGTTTCCTGGGGTGGGAGTGGGGGTGGCGCTTTTCTGGGTTGCCTGGAATTCATGGGATTTTGTGGCCTGGTCTTGGGGCAAGCTCCAGGATTGGTGGGATCTTGTGCTTTTTTCTCTATAGGACACAGCTTGGCCACTTGTGTCTCCAGAGGCTAGAAACTAAAATGAATAGCCTGGAGGTAGGTCCTGAATCACAGTGATCTCAAAACTCAGTGGTTAGACAACAGTCAGATACTCCTAAGAACAGCAGCAAATTTGAGATACGTGTGAGCAAATTATCTAGGTTTCTTCACAAAAGAGGAAAACCAGCATATAAAGAGAAGGTAAGGAAAAGGAGCTTGGCGATACATGGCACTTGCCTAGCATTTACAATGCTCTGGCTTGATTCTGATCCCCAGTACTGAAATTATAAAAAGAAAGCAAACTAAAGCAATACAGTAAGACATAACATATATTCAGCTACCTAAAGTATATAATTGGGCCATAAACTGTTTAGAGTGATAAGATATACAGCATAATGTGTTACAAAGTGAATAAGTAGAAATCTGCCTTCACCTAACCCTGTTGATACTGGAGAATACCAAAGAAGGAATGAAATATATCCATAAAGTGTACCAATTTAACCAAAATCAATAATCAGTAGGAACAGCAGTGAAACTCAGCATACTATGGAATGAGCACTTTTAGAAATGAAGAACAATTTTGTTCTTAATTCCGTAATACTCTTGTCAGCTAGAGTTATCTTTCAAAAATGCCGGTGAAATAAGGACTTAGATAATCAAAAACTGAAAAGTCTTGCTAACAGTAGCCTTTTAGGGAAGAGCTCTTTAAAATACATACCTTGGGCAGAATAAAAATCATTCTAGAAGGATAATCTAAGATGGTGAGTAAACCAAACAGTGAGTATGATACAAACACAAATAAACATTGTGGTGAACACTGACCAGAGTGGTGTGCTTATGGTATTGAGCAAAAGGCCCAGGAATATTACCAGAAATACAGTCTTCAATGCACCTCCCAACTACCACCACTTTTATCTTAGTCAACAGTATGGCCCAAGGGAACATTTTCTCTGAGCATGGAGGACTGTCTTTGGAGCTTTTGTCAACAAGGAAGCCCGGTGGGAGTGTGAGCCTAAAGAATAATTGTAAAACCAAATATTTATAGTATCACATGTAATATATAACTCACATAACATATTAATATGTGTAAGCAAATGCACTTAATAAAAGAGACATTCCCGTGAGCATGTCATCTAACCCCGAAAGTAACCCTTTCCAATTACTTTCCCTTTCTGTCTTAATTAGTCTCATCTCATTTCTTCCTTTCCTGTAGTTAGTAACTGCTATCTGAGTCATTGCACTAAACAGTGCAGCTTCCTCTTTTAATGCATGTAGTATCACTGAATCCCAAGTTAAAGATATACTTGTTTTACTTGATTCATAATTTTTTTTTTATCTATTAAGTGCGATTGAGTGGTCACAAAGTAAAAATGTCATCAATATTGTTTTAAGCCAGCTGCTGTAGTACAAAGAAAATTAACAGTATAAACCATGGACCACAGGACTACTAGAGCTATCCAATAATAACATTAAGAAATGAATTTATCTGCTGTACCTCTCAAATCACAACTACTGTAGTTGCCTATATGCACCCTCCATAAGGTCATATCAGCCAACATTCTAGAAGGAAAGGATTTCATCATCATCCCCCCCCAACTCAGGTGCTGTGGGAAGTTAATGGGTTACGGGGGGGGGGGGGGGGGGAGGTGGAGTGAGTTTTCTTTTAGGGTATGGCTTCTGGTAGGTTGACCATGCTCCTTGGGTGTCCTCATACCCGTGAATATATGAAAGCACAAATTGTAATCAGTAGATCATTAAAATAAAAAAAAAGAGGACATGAAGTTAGGAGAGTTAGGGATGTAGAGATAGATCTGAGCGAGTAGGGGGAAGAGTTGAGGCTGAACATGATCAACTATGGAATTCTCAGATAATGAACACACACACACACACACACACACACACACATACACACACACACACACATTCATCAGTATATAGAAGCTTCTTAGCGCATACTACAGATATCCCAGTATCATTATAGGTGAAGAGTCTCAAGGCTTAAGTATCAGCTCTTCGGTGCTTCAAGTGAGGTATCAACAAGTGGCCATTACCTTTAAGAAATCCACTTTAATAAAACAAGCAAAGCCCGTCTGTTATTGAAATTTCTGTATGTATGTTGTCTCCCTTCACACTACCAGAACTGGTCTTCCTCGTGTTCTTTGTCTTTCCTACAGAAGTCACCCACCCCCCAAATCTCAGATTGCCCCTCATCCTCTGTTGCCTATGTGACTGCATCTCTCTTTTGCCTGTGTTTTCATCACCACACAGCCCTAGAACGTTTTCCAGACCTTCTTCTTCCTGGTGATCCCTCTTGCCTGGTTGTTGCTGTTTCCATTCTTTTTTTTTAATATGAATTTTTTAAAATAATGTGTTTTTTATGTGCATTGATGTTTTGCCTACAGATACGTCCATGTAAGGGAGCCAGAACCCCTAGAATGGAGTTACAAGACAGTTGTGAGCTGCCATGTGGATGCTGGGAATTGAAGCTAGGTCCTTTGGAAGAGCAGCCAGTGCTCCTAATCTCTAGGCCATGTCTCCAGCCTCTGCTGTTCCCATTCTTAATTATCATCTTCACTTTGGTTACCACCTGACCCAGTGAGCGCGCGCGCGCGCACACACACACACACACACACACAACAGGACATGGAAATGGCTAGTATTTCAGCTATGCTTCATCACAATATTCCTCCCATTTCTTTGTACTTAAATTGTTCCAAAATGATTCACTTATAATAATCCCTTATTCCTTCCCTCTCCTTGGCTGCCTCTCACCTGATCATACATGTTTGTTCAAGACATCACCTCTGTGTAGATATAGATCTCTGCACCTTAACGTTAAATACAAGTAAATAAAGATATGTGTCTTTAAAATCAGCATCAGTAATATCAGGTGTCCTCTATTCTGGGGAATCATTCTAGATTTTTCTAGTATTTTCTCGTGGTTCCTTAGATAACTATTTCTACTTTATTCTCATGCCTAGAATTCCAGAGTCTCTCCTGAGTCCATGAGGGTCATACTAGAAGTTATTATTTTATTTTCTCTAGTACTAGAAATTCAACAGTCACCAGAGAGCTTCCACAACTTCTGTTACCACATCTAACCACCATTATCATCAGTACCCTTCATGCTACTTTTCTCCTGCTATTAGAGAGAAAGTACTCATACTTTTAATTCAAATGAAAGTTTTCATTAGTAGGTAATGGACAATACTCCCAAAGCTACTGCCTCCTCATCCTCATCCTCCTTCTTCCTTTCTCTCTCTCCTTCCCTCCCCACTTCTTCCTTTCCTCCTTCCCTCTCTTTCTCCCTCCCATTTTTGACAATTTTCCCATTACCATTAAAGCATATTCTTCCTACAAACCTGTAAAAACACTAAGAATAGCTCTTAACCCCATTTCTTTAGCTAACAACCACAGCATTTCTCAGCTTCACTTCAAAGCAAATCTTTACTTCTTCATTTGAACCTGTTCCATCACACATTTGCCCCAGTCAATCATGCACTTGTTCTCAGGTCTACAGTCTTTGTCCTGTGAGAAACATTTGACCTTGTCTTGTGAGAAACATTTGACCGATGGTTATTCCTTCCTCCTGGCAATACGTTTTTTCCATATTTCCAATGTGTTCCAGCTCAGGTTCGTCTCAGCCCCACGGGTGGTTGTTAGCTGTCTATGGATGTAGTATTCATATGTCCTTATAGACTCTTCTTTTCAACCTTTTTG
Source organism: Peromyscus nudipes (assembly GCA_902168325.1). NCBI lineage: Eukaryota > Metazoa > Chordata > Mammalia > Rodentia > Cricetidae > Peromyscus > Peromyscus nudipes. The sequence continues at coordinate 26,013 of CABHPH010159497.1, read as the reverse complement.
GGGATCAAAGGTGAGTCAGCCAAGATTTACAGACTAATTTATGAGCTTCCCAACCATTCTTTCCTTAAACACATACCTTGATTCACTTTTTAATCTTAGTATGTGTGGAAGTTTAGAAGAAAATGGCTCCCAGAGAAAATGGCACTATTAGGAGGTGTGGCCTTGTTGAAGGGGGTGTGGTCTTGTTGGAGGAAGTGTATAACTGTGGAGGTGGGCTTTGAGAGTTCATATATGCTCAAGCCACGCCCATTGGGACAGTCTACTTCCTGTTGCCTGCATATCATCATACAGTAGCCCCTCCTCCAGCACCATGTCTGCTTGCACACTGCCATGCTCCCCACCATGATAATAATAAACTAAACCTATGAAAATGTAAGCCACCCCAATTAAATGTTTTTCTTTTATAGGAGTTGCTGTTTTCATGGTGTCTCTTCATAGTAGTAGAAACCCTAAGACAGTATAAGCTCCATCAGACCAGATACATTAGCTGTTTTGTATACTGTTTGACTCCATTCTGAAGAAACTGCTCAGTAATTAGGTATTGATTGAATTAGTGAGTTAACAAATTGCATTTTAAAGAAAAACTGTAAATGGGCTGTAATAGTTAAAAAGACTCATCATTTCATTTTCTGAGATGGGATCTATGTACCTGGCTGGCCTGAAACTATGTAGACGACACTGACCTGGAACTCACAGAGATCCACTTGCTTCTCCTTCTCTGAGATTAAAAAAATGCAGTTCCATACCCAACAAGAAACTAATAATTTTAAAACTCATACTCAAAGAACTGTAGGACACACTTGATTTTAAATATTTACAGTCTGAAAAAGAATTTCAGTAATCTTTTTTATTAAATTTTTAATTTTTCATCAATATGAAGTTTTTTTTCTCCCTAATCTATAGAGTAAAAGATGCCAAAATATCTTACATCTCTGTTTTTTGAGATGTACATGGTACCTGTTACCCTATGAACAAATTTTGGAGTTGAGGAGACCTATGACCACCTGCATCCCAAATCCTCTGCTGGAGACCACATATACACTACATCAGACTCATGTAGCATTAATTTTCGAAGAATGTTACCTTAATAATTACCATTTAATTCTTCTCTCGGGTGCACCAAGGAGTTAGCAAAGTTCTTAAACTTATATTTTTGACTAAATTAAATAAAAGTATCAAATTACAGGCATTAGAGCATAACTTAATTTCTATGAGCCATTCAAAGACACTGAAATTGGATTTAATTATTATACACAATGGACATTAAACATTTATGACATAAATGGCCTACAATTTAATTAGATAGCTAGTGGAGTATTCATAAGGTACTTTGTCTTTGAATAACTAATATGTAGTAGCAAGAAATTATCATGCCTCTGGTTTCTTACATAAAAGAGCTGAAAAGATATGCCTTCTTATAATTCTGGTGAAGTGTTTTTTGTTTTTTGTTTTTTTTTTTTTTGGCTTGCTCAGGCATGAATCAGGTAGCAGTGAGAAGTAGCTGAGTGTTAGCACAGTCAAATATCAGATCTCAGGTGGTTATACTGTGCATACAAAATTACTTCTTACAGAGGGTAGAAATGTATTACATGCAACGTATTTGACACATACTTTTATAATCATTAAGGTTCCCTAACTTGGTATAGAAAATGAATCTGATGGAAGTCAAATTCACCGTAGGCAAATTCCTAATTGAGTCTGAAATGATTTACTTTTCTCTGCCTTCCTTTTCAAGTTTCATTTGGGTTTTTATTTGAGAGGACTGGTGAGGATGTAGCCAGTCAATAATCTAGCAGTGTTAGGACTGTGGGCATGTGTGATTGCTTCCGGGAGAGCTAGTTCCTTGCTCACTCGTTTCCTTTGTTTATATTAATAGACTACATCAAGAAAGGTAGGTCCCAAAGAAAGTCATGGTTTTCAAAAATAAGGAAGTGATGAGACACTGGTGGATTGGCTATGTAGAAGCATTGCACAATCTGTATTATATATGAACATGGAAAAAGTATGTCATCAAGTCAGTTATTAAAATCTTATAGATGTAAAAGCAGTGCTGGCTAGACATGCCTTATTTAGGAGATGATTGATACTGTCTGGTTAGAGTCATTCCATATACTGACTTTGCAGAATATGCCCAGGAACGAGAGATCCTAAGGTGGTACTCGAGTCTCTGCTGTGCATGGGAGAAGTTTTCCTACTCAGTGCCCCTTGGTGTGCTTGGGGTAGACCCACAAGCTACATTTATTTATTTTATGTTTATTGCAGGTGTGATACTTTGGTAAGTTTAATAGCTCGGAGTGAAGCGTGGCTTCACCTCAATTGGTGTGTCCTGGTGAGATCTTTTCTGAAATGATGTGTAAACACCTTGCGTTACTATTTTCCTAGCGTGTATCCACAAAGGCCTGGCCCTGTAAAAGTGAAACCATGCATCAGGCAGTGTTCACATTTTACTTTTAACCCCAGGAGGATTTATCATTTTTGGAGGAACTGCTTCATTCTGGTTTGTTGATGTTTAATCTGGTCATTGTTACTTAGACCATGAGAAATACTTTCCAGTTGTTGTGTGCATAAAGGCGCTGCGGTTAGCTTGCTCAGGAGAGCGTGTTCTCTTCATGTGTGTTCTGTGAGTAGATACTTGCTGCCTTCTCATGACATGTTGAAATGTGGTGGTTCTGACTGAACCTCACCCCAAACTAATCCTGTGTGTTCACACCATAGTCCATGTCTGCTCTGTAACAGAGGTGGGGAAAAGTTATGCTGCCTGCCTGTTATGAACTGAATATTTGTTTGTCTTCAGAACACATATGCTGAAACCCTAATCCTGGTGGGACTAGAGCTGGAGCCTCTGAGAGAATTGATAGAGGTTGATGGTTAGGCCTTGAGAATAGGGGCCCTTATGCTGGGAATGAAGCCCTTCTAAAACAGAGGAGACATGAGGCATCTCCCTACGTCTCCTCTGTATAGACATACCAAGGAAGGCCATGGGAAGGCACATCCAGGAGGGAGACACTCACTAGCAATCCGATGTCAGACTTATGGAGTGTGATTACAGTAAGAAATACACTGGGCCACTGAGTTAGTGGTACTCGATTAGAACAGTTTAGTGAAGCTTCAGCGTGTATGACCCTAACCATTTTAATCTGCTGTTTTGAAGTCACTGACATGCTCATATCCATACTGCTAAGCAGTGACGATTTACAGTAAGACTTATTCAAATCTGTCATTTCTGCAATACAGAAACCATCATCTCTCTGCTAACTCCTTAATATCAGTGTGTTGAAAGCATAAAAGTGAATCAGAGACGTGATCTCTATAGGTTCACATAATTTCCTAGATTTGATTGCTTTGGCATGTGTTGAATCCTTGCTCCAGCAAACCTAGGATTATGTCAATTTGATGTGTCTAAAGCACATGATAAACATACACTCCAACAAGCACACACGCCTGATTGTCTTACACATATAAAAAGATGATCAATTTACATAGAAAAAGTCCAGGAAAGTAAGATTCCTCTCCTGCCGTTCACGGTAACTTAGTTCTTAAATGTTTTAGATGTACATACTAATTTCCACCATATTTCTGAAGCATGATTTAGTAACATCCTAGTGATTTGTTCCAACTTATCAGAATGAACAGTCATTTTACCACATATATTCAAATTCGTGCTTTCTATTTATATATACACATTTAGACAACCTGGACAGCTGGAATTCATTCTCTGTAATACGACTATGATTAAGAATGTGTGCACATGCTCTTCCTTCCTCTTCATGCTAAAGCTATTGAATACAGTGTAGAGTCAATTAGATTGCATAAATCAAAAGGCAAAGAAATTAATTCAGAGAAGATTTCATGGAATTTCATTATACCTATCTAGGTAAATTAGGGCAGATAGAGCTTGATTTTATGCTTGTTTGTTTGTTTGTTCATTCTTGACACAACAATGATGCTTGTCTGCTATGATTACTTTCTACATTTCTTATTTTCTTCTTATTTTTATCCCTATTCCCATCTGCATGACATTTTCAGTGATGAAGAGCAAAAGTTTGGTCGTTTTGGTTCATGTGATGAGCCTTGTTCTTGCTGCAAATAAACAGTGCACTGATTGCATTTTATGAATGCTGCAAGTGTCATGACCTGTGAAAAGCATCCCTATGAGACTAAGGTCATTAGGAAATGCACCTCGGAAGTAACATCTTTTCCATTGAAAAGTAATTTAAGGGATGCGCTTTAGAGTCTGTTAGCGATAACCACTACCTTGGAGATGATTCCATTACAATGACTGTTTGCTCACCCGCCACGCCACAGCTGCTGACATTTTGACTGCCATCAAAACGAATAGCATTCCACATTGTGGCAATCACACCGGTCATAAAAGTTAAATGAACATTCCTGTTATGCCCTGTGGGATGGGGCAGATGTAGGTAGCGAGGATTGAGTACACAGGATAAAATGTGTCACTGACAGATTGAAACAGCTCCCTCGCTACAATATTGTATCTTCTTTGTAACCCGTGTCTGTTTTGTTTTATTCAAAAGGTAGTTCATAAATACAAATACTACATTGAAACTGAGAATCAAAATGAATCATTTCTACAATCTGTCAGAGTCTGCCTTGCCGTTGCTGGATTTCAGTGCTTTTTGCCCTTTTTCTTTCTATGATTTGGTAATTTATTTTTTTTTGCATTGATGCTTTATTTCAAAAATAAATTTGACTTCAGAGAAATTTTCTCTCTAAATGGAGAGTGCTGTGCTGCTTATGGGTTTCTTTTCACTATGCTGTTTTATGAGGGATCTTCTTACATTGCTTTCATGTTGCATTTTTAGGACCTATTTTCCCCTGAAGTGGGTTAGGTCACAGAAGGGTTAACACCATCGCTGTCACAATTGTCAGCTTAATCTCCAAATTAATTGAACTCCAGACTCCTATATATTAGGATTACTGTCCAGCTTCAGCTCTGCTCTCAGCAGCCTGCCAAAAATGCTTTTAAAAAATAAATTTAAGAAAAGGATTTTGATGCCAACCATTAATTGCAAAAAA